>JAGJRP010000580.1:0-37597 GCA_022832235.1 Lepidurus couesii | reverse complement strand
TTTCCATGCCTCGGTTGAGTTAATTTAGGTTAAGTTAGGCTAGGTTAAGTTAGGTTAGGTTAAGATAGTTAAGTTAGGTTAGGTTAAGTTAAGTTAGGTTAGGTTAGGTATAGGTTCCTCTCCATTCCCGTCCCTTGCTCCCGAAACGCGTCTTTTTCTAGTAAAGAGAGCCACCCACTCCCCACCTCCCTCAAGAACGAAGACCCGATAGTGGAGCCGATACTCCATTACTCCCGAAACGCGTCTTTTTTTAGTAAAGGGTAGTGTCGCTAGGTGGAAACATGTACTGGCTAAAAACGAGGGTATTTTTCTCCCGAGCGCGACAATTAGTTACGTGTAAACGTAAACACAGCGGGATGGTAAGTTCAAAGTAAACTAGAGAAAAAATAAACTAGAGAAAAATGCAAGCTTACTAAAGAGCACGCAGTTGTCGTAGCACCAGAAAATGTTTGTTCTTGCATCTATGAAGCAAACCGTCCGTATCCTACCGTCTAGCTTCAACTGTCCACTAGAACAAGCCATTAAGGAAGAACTCAATCGCAAATTGGCTAATAAAGTACGTAATTTCAACGGTAACCTCTAGGCTCTAAAATAGAAGCTCGTCTGATTATTCTTCTGGTGTAGGTTGTGTTGAATGTTGGGTTATGCATAGCTTTATGGGATATAAGTGAGCAAAGCAAGTCATTTATTCTGCCTGGCGATGGAGCATCTCACACAAACGTCAAATTTCGTTTTGTCGTCTTCAGACCTTTCATGGATTCAATATTAGTTGGGAAGATAAGAAGTTGCAGCCGAGAGGCAGTTCATGGTATTACTACGATAATCTGTAAATAAAATTGCTAAGCGCAATTCTTTTATCTTGTAGTCACTTTGGGCTTTTTTGACGAGATTATCATTCCACCTGAATATCTGCAGCAGCCAGCAAGGTTTGATGAAACGGAACAAGTCTGGGTATGGGAATATGAGACTGAAGATGGCAAACATGATCTCTTTATGGATGAAGGTAATTTTTAACTGCAAATTTTAAGTGCCTAAACTATCCAAAACCAGGAGAAGAGGTTCGATTTCGTGTTACTGCCGAAACTTTTGTGGATACCAATCCAAGTGGTTCAGAAACCGTCGACACTTTGGTTGAACCAGGAGAAAATAAGAAGATACCCTACCTGCTTACAGTAAGTAAAACTGATGTAGATTTTTGGTAAAACTGTAAAAAAATTTGTTAGGCAAGTATAAACGAACCTGGTTTGGGCTTACTGTCTTGGTGGAATAGCTAGTATCCCTTGGAAATGTCAATGACGTGTATTTTGTGAACATAAATAAACCGTGTCTCTTTAAATTTTGTGTTCTGTACTTTTTTTTACCGAACAGTGAATTTTTGCAACTTCCATGTTTATAAGCAATGCCACCGGTATAGTAAATCAAAGAAAGCAAGAAAGCCCCTTACCAAACCCCCTTTTTGTAAACTAAATGCTGGTTGAGGGAAGCTCAAAACTAATCAACCTATACGAAATGTGCTCGCATTCTGGGTTCTAATCTTCTACCGAAATCAAATTGCATAAGACGCTGACTTGGAGTGAGACGTGTTCTACTTCGATGAAAATCTGGTGACGGGTTTTCATATCCATGGTTATGATCCGGGTTATCGCAACCAGATCCCGAATTAAATCTCACTGAATTCGAGAGCGACACCGCAGAGTGAGTATTGGCTGGCTCCACGGGGTCAATTGCTTGTTTGCTGGGATCGTTGGAGTGCAGGTACTGTGCCAGTGCTACGGGCCCCAGTGGAACGTTCTTTGGAAAGAGATGATCTTCCCTGCTAGCTTCCATCATTCCGCGCAGTTTCTCCATGCTTACCTTGACCATACCTTCATGAGTATCGAGTGTTGGCACGCTGCGGAACTCTTCTTCCGCGAATTCCGTGTAGCAAGAAGTCGTATCCTCTAGAGGACCCAAAATAAAAACACAATTGCAGAAAAACCTTATAACAGATTCCTACTATAAAGTCTTACGTGGAAGTCTGCACTGTTGAGATGGCTCGTCGAATATCGATCCTGTTACACAGCCGAAAACGTAAATGACTTGGTCTTGGCCTTCGCCAAAGCACTGGTAAAACTTCGAACAATCTATAGGAAATCTGCGAAGGAGTTCGCTTCCGCAACGAAGCTGGAAACTCGTACTAGGCGACGATGGCGGCCTTGTAGAAGGGACAGTAGGTGGGGGAGGTTTCGGAGTTGTCGTCAAGGGAGTCGTTCCTGTAAATCCATTTGGGTTGAAGGTTGTACCAGGTCCTACGAAAGAATAAAGCTAGGAGTAGAGAAGTAAGCGAAAATGGTTAGAAATTACCTGTGGTGACAGGAGGAGACAGGGCATCAATGACACTGGTGACGACATTAGTAACAACAACTGTAGATGGCTGGACTGCAATAGTTGTCGTTTCAGTCAAGATTTGGCTAGGTACATTGCCGACAATGGTGGCAGTTAATTGCTGAGTAGTAGTGAGAGTAGGCAAGAGGACCTCTGATACAAACACGGAAGCTACTACTTCGACGATTTCCTGACCATTTATGGTTACGATATTCGTGTAAAATTCGGTCGTTGTCAGGAGAGCAGTTGTCGGTTCGATGATTTGTGTGTCCACAACGTCTATGATGGAAGTAGTGATCGTTTCTGTGAAGGTCTGATCCGTTACTGTGACGACAATGGTGGAAACGAATTGGTCAGTTATAACTGAAGGTTCAATGCTGGTTTCGGTGCCCTCCACTTCAATGATGGAAGTTACGATTTGGACAATTTCCTGACCATTTTCTGTTACGGTATTCGTGTGAATTTCGGTTATAAAACTGTTTGCTGGTTTAGGAGCCACTTCAATGATGGAAGTTACTACTTGGACGATTTCCTGACCATTTATGGTTACGATATTCGTGTAAACTTCGGTCGCTGTCACTAGAGTAGCTATCGGTTCGATGATTTGTGTGTCCACAACGTCTATGATGGAAGTAGTGATCGTTTGTGTGAAGGTCTGGTCCGTTACTGTGACGACAATGGTGGAAACGAATTGGTCAGTTATAGTAGTAACTGAAGGTTCAATGGTTTCGGTGCCCTCCACTTCAATGATGGAAGTTACGATTTGGACAATTTCCTGACCATTTTCGGTTACGGTAGTCGTGTGAATTTCGGTTATAAAACTGTTTGCTGGTTTAGGAATAGTTGTCTCGAGAATATGATTAAACGTAAACCACTGACCTCCCACCCATGCGGCTCCATTTGCACCAACAGTAACCGTGGTCGGCCGGATTACTGTACTAACTTGAGTAAGTGCAGGAAGGGTTTCCCATAAAGTCACGGTAACAAGTGCACCGTTCTTGAAAACGGTAGTTGGACGAGGTACAGGAGCTCTTAGTGGTCGCAAGGTAAGTACTTGCTCGTAAATCAAGCTCAAAATGTATCCAGGTCTGATGTCGACTGGCCGGATAACTTTGCTGCTTTGTAAAATGCCGCTGACATCGTAAACGAGATTTGTAAATTCTTGACCAATCTGAACTACACTGGCATTAATGACTTCAGTTATGTCGCCTTGGGAGGAGACCTGAGTCGGCTCGATGACGTATGTTAACGTGATGGGAAATGCACCTTGACCTGGCTTGACAATAGAAGTAAGGAAGCCAGCAGTAGGGGTTCGGGTCACCGTACGAGTTATAGTATTAATTACCAGTTGGCCACCAATTAGTACGTTAGACAGCTGGCTAACTTTGCCCGAAGTCGCCAGGAAAGGTTTCAGCGTTAAAGTTTGGAAAAGGGTCGAAGTAATAACTTGTCCTGTGACCAATACTGCGGAAGGATTTAAATATGTTAAACCAGTAGCTGTTGCAGTAGGGAAGGTCTGGCTAGGTTGTTCGAATTGAAAGGAGCCGTCCAAGGTAACAGTTTCTAATATGCTCGCTGTTGTGAGCTGGCCGTTGATAAAGAAAGTTTCGGTAGCAAATACCGTTTCTACAATAGTTGGACGAATTATTGGAGGAGAGGGACCGGTGGTCTGGGTGGTAGTGTAAAGCCCCGTAATGGTGCTTACGAACTGTTGGCCAAAACTAAAGATGGTGGATGTGTATACCATGTAAGTAGTACTTGGTCTGATCGGTCTTAACGTGACAGTCTGAAGTATGGTATTAGTAACGACTTGTCCTTGGATAAGAACAGTCGTTGGTATTATTACAGTGGTAACCAAATGCGGAGCTAGGGTTCTCGTAACGCGGACTGTCCCGTATAGCGTAGTTCTCTTCCCGTTAGGCAGAACAACCTCGGTGGGTTTTATAAATTGAGTTTCCGTAATAGTCGTTATTCCTGTGTAAATATTGTCTCAATTAAATGCCTCTCCATTGTTTAATGACATGTACCTTGTTGAATATCTGCTGATTGACCTTGGATCAAACCAGGACCTCCGCCAATGATTGGTCCTGTACTATCCAAGCCTGGGCCGACGTCTTGCCCATATATGGTACTAACCACTCCGTCAACTCGCACTACTGTGGTGGTTAACTGTACGGGTATCGTTTGACCCGGTTCGACAAAATTCACAGCTGAAAATAAAAAGACGTTATGAGAGCCAAAACATGGTTAGCTATAATTACCTTGAGTAATCGGAGAATATATTACATAAGTGGTCGATCCATCAGTTTGCGTTCTTGTTACTTGACCTAGAAAGCGAGAATTCAATGTTATTTTCATTACTGTTTAAATTATAACAAACAATACCAGTAGTAACTGGGGGAAATAGGGTTACTGTAGTAACACCTGGTGGCACAGCTGGTTGCGATGCTGGAAAAACAGCACTAGAAGACAAAGGTGGTGTAGGTTTCGTAATGCTGCTAAACTCGACTCCGACTGTTGAAATAGACCCAGTAATACTCGTACTTGGGCTAACAGTTTGTTCGCTGCTAGATGTGACCAGAGATGTTGCAACAACCACCGTAGTCGAGGTAGTCGAGGTAGGAACACGTTTCCCGAAAGTGAAGGTTTTAAACTGTTTTTCATCTTCAATAGTCATTTCGAATTTTTCGTCTACTCGGTTTGAAGTAGTTTTTAGGATTGTCTGAGTAATTGGCGTAGGCTGTATCGTTTGCAACGCTGTTACGGTTACAGGAGAGCTGTTCTGGGTGATGATTATTAGCGGGTAGATAGTGGAGATTTGAGGGAGTAACGTAAGCCACTTGATGTAGGTTACAAATAAAAAACTGTTTTTCTTAACTGTGTCATTAGGAACTTTGATGCCTTTTTGATCTTTAAGGTTTCCAAACAGCTCTCCGATTCTAACTGCCTGGATTTCGTATAGATTGTCTTTATTGTCCTGATCGCCATCAAGACGGACTTTATACGTTTCAATCGTTTCATATGAGGTTGCCAAACCATTGTTAATGGTCGTTGTTGTTTTAGTAATAGAAGTAAGCGGTAGCGTAGGTAGCAGAGTAACAGTACGAGTTTGCGTATTCGTTTTAATTTGATCTAGTTCAGTTGTAGTTGTTGTTCTTAAAACGGTGGCCGAAGAATGGAAGTACGGATACAGTGTACGAGTGCTGTATAAAGTAGCAGTAACTACTTGTCCAACACTTGCCAAGACATCTGGATTCAGATATGTTCGAGTGATGGGATCTCGAGGTGACGATGGTTGGAGCGACACTAAATCGCCTGCTTCCAGTTTCAGGTTCTGAACCAAGGTCTCGGACACCAGTGTACCATTTATAAGTACGATGGTTGGCTCCAAAACTCTAGCAGGTAAAGGAATGCCAACCGTTTCGGCGTCTATTATTACTTTGGTGTCTGAATTGACCACTACTTGGGTAGTTTTTAGGATGGTACTGACGATAGGTGAAGGTTTTATCGTCTGCTGAACTGTTACGGCTACAGGTTTGCCATACTGGGTTACAGTTAAAGTCTGATAGCTGGTCGATACTTGAGGGCGAAGTGTAAGCCCTTGAATATAGGTAACAAGAATTGAAGACAGAGTTGTTATCTCTTCTAGAGCAGTAACGAGAATGGGGTCGGTAACACTACTTTCGGAATCGGCCTCCAAATTAAATACATCTCCAGTGATTCCTTCCACTTTGGAGCCTTCGATCTCAAAGAGCTTGCCCCCGCTCTCCTGAATGATTTTCGTATCTGCGTAATAAGTTTCAACGACGGAAGTATAAGTTGCAATACCATTGATTACAGTCGGTGTTGTCTTAACGATGGAAGTGACCAGGCCAGGAGAAGGTTCCAGGGTTACAGTCTGGATACGTGTGGTAGTTTGTACCTCCCCGGTAATAGTTACGTATACCGGCCGTACAATCGTGGCCAAGGTTGGGCGATATTTGTATAAAGTAACAACCCTATAAACTGTGGCTGTAACCAGCTGTCCAGAATTTTGGAAAATTTCGGGGTTCAGGTAAGTTACAACAGTAGACTTCGGCGTCGAGGGTTCGGTGGAAGTCAATATGTCGCTTTGTTGCAGAGTGACAGTTTCAAGCAGGTTCTGCGTAACCGTTTCACCATTTATCGTAAGAAGGCTAGAATCCAATATTGTGGTAGTGATGTGAGGCAAAACTTGATTTGGATTGATATCAAGTGGCGTATAAGGTTCGTAGACAGTTTGGGTTACGGTTTGATCATTTATGACCTTCACTACTTCTCGATTATAATAGGTAAAACCAGGGGCGAGAATTCTTAAAATCAGTGTCTGGTACAAAGTGGTCGTTACTACTTGATTAGTGTAGTAAAACGTAGTAGGCCTAAAAGCTGTAGTAGTAAGCGTTGGAGCCAAGGTTCTGGTAATCCGTACAGTACTATAGAGGGTAGTTGGTTTTCCTCCCGGCTGTACCTGTGTTACAGGTCCGATGACTTGCGTCTGCGTAACGACAGTCACCCCTACAGGCATTCAAATTTTCAAAAATAATTTCAAAATTAAATCAAAATTTACCTTGTTTGGTATTCACTTCTTCACCAGTTATGCTGCCTATTTCTTCGCTAAACGTTACTGAAGGTTCTAAACCTGTACACCCATCTTGACCGTAGATCGTGGTAACTGTCCCGAAGGCTTGCTGCACCGTGGTAGTGATTTCTAGTTTAATCTTGTCACCCGGTTTAATAATTACATTTTCGCAATCAACTAAATTCCGATAAAAGTCATCCGGTTATCTAGGTAGGGACTATTTAAAAGATTTTTTTTTTACCTTTTTTAACTGGAAAATATTTCGTATAGGTAGTATAACCAATTACATAGATTGTCCTTATTCTACCACCTAAGAAACAAATGGAGTAAAAAGAGCAACTAAGAGAATTTTTTCTTAGAGGAAATAGAGGATTTTTTCTTACTGCTGTCTGTAAATTCACCAGTGACAGGTGCAGGCACCGGTGTAAAAACTGGTGTAACAATAGAAGAGGTCAATGGGGGAGTAAATGAGCCTGATGTCACTTCGGAGGAAGCAGTGAAGGATGAAGTGACAATATCCGCACCTGGAGAAGTTGGAGATGGAATTAAACTGGAAGAATCCACAGGGGACGGAAGGACTGTAGTGGATATATCGGCAGTTGTAGACGAGGCGATTGCTGGGGAGGAACTGGCCACAGTCTCAGTAATCACTGAAGAACTTATTACGGAAGTAATAGTAGTATAAACTGGTCGGAATACTTCTTGACTGGATGGACCATAAGTTTGTGTAATAAGAGATGGACGATCCAAGGAGTTTGTTAGGATGGTTTTCAAATCTTCCGGTACTATAATGCTTGTAGATCTGTCGCCGTTAGTCGCGACAACCTCTAGCTGTGTAAAGGTGATACTAGTCACTTGGGTTGGCGTGGTAGGCGGGTTTGGCGTGGTAGGCGGGTTTGGCGTGGTAGGCGGGGTTGGCGTGGTAGGCGGAGTAGGATTGGGAGGATCTGTTGGTCTCGAACTGGTTGGCGTAGTAGAAGGAGGAAGTGGTGTTGGAGTTGGACTTGTGGGTCTCCCTGTAGGGCTTGGTGGGAAAGGGGGTTCAGTTGGGCATGGTGGGTTGGCATCACGTGGCGCGACGCACAGCGACATCCTTTCATCAAAAACGGACATAGGTCCGCACATAAATCGGAAAACCGTGTACTTTCCATTATAGTTAAAGTCCACGCACCTAGAGCAGACACATTATCTTCAGAAAGGACCAAACGATAAAGAGCAAATAAATTTACCGATAAAACTGGGTGCAGTCGGTAGTGTTGCGATAGAAAGACGCACCTCTGCAAAGGCCCCCAGGATCGGGGAAGCCTCGCATGTCAATCATCATAGCTGCTCGTGCTAATAAAGTAGTACTTTAGGGTATTAAGCAAGGGAAAGGGAAATTACAATATACCATGTCGATTAAGAACGCTGCCATGCGTTCGTGGTATGCAAATCGCGATAATCGCAATGGCCGTGGTGCATACTACCTGTTAAAGAAAAGAGTGGATGAAACCTTTTGAATTAACGCATAGCAATAAAGTTCGGTTGCGCAAAAACAGTAAATAAGAAAAGCTACAAAACGCCAACGTATGAAGCTTTTCGGCAAGACGACAGTTTTACGCGTTAGAAGACCTTGAGCATTCCCTGTTTCCATATACTAAACTTTCCTGAATGCATGCATAAATAGAAGTCTCCGAATCTTGTATCTCCAATCTCTCTCTTCTCTCTCTCCCTCTCCCTCTTTCTTTTTTCTCTGTGACTCTATCAGACTTCGGAAACCCTGCGATGCAGGTTTTGGCAGCAAGTCGTAACTCAACCGTAGCTTCGGGGTCAAGATGAGCATTCTCAAGGCCGATTACATTGCTAACCGACCTCACTTTCCTTTTCTGTTCATTAAGAAGACATTTTCAACCGCAGCTGGGGTTTCGGCTCTGCCCATCTTGCCCAGCAGAAGCTATAACCATTACCCAAAAATTGAATACATATGTATATAAGGGACCATCCCCGTGTTTTCAGAGTCGCTCCGACCCACAGACCTACTTCCGACGAAACTGGCCTTTACAAGGAAAGACAAGCAAATTTAATGTTTTCAGCCCGGTCACCGTTAGTTTATTCATACGTTAGTTTAGTCTCAAGTTGAAATGAAAAAGAAAGTTCTCGGTTGGGAACCTCAAGAGAGCCAATAATCGGCATGACATCAATAGCATAGCGGCGAAAAAAAAAATCGGAACAAGCTGCTTAATGGTTGTGTTCAGCATGAGGTGTGACTTTCGTGCAGGTCCAACAGAAGACTAACTATAATAGAAGGCAAGTCTAGCGAAAGTGAAAAAAATTGAAGAAGACAAAACACCCTAGACAGTATTGTTCAGCCGTCAAACAACAATCGATGCGCTTACATTTACAAGCCATAATGCATCTCTATTCTTCAACATCGGCTGGTTCAATACCCGCCCTATAGTTGATTGAGTAAGACAGGCATACAAACTGCAACTAAACCCAAGACGAAATTGTCTGTATTGTTCGACACCTTAATCTCAGGTCTTTTTTCCATCAGTAGACTCCATTTGCATACCAAGAGGAACTGTGTCTTTAGTTCTTTTCCAGACGTTTCGTAAACAATACAATGCATTACATAGTCTCACGAAATGACACATGTACCCTTAAGTGGAACACATGCTTGGTATTTGCTAAACGAGTAAGCAAACAATCGTGATTGCGGCACGTACCTGCTCAAGACAAGGCGTGGTGGTGTTTATAGAAATATGCAAATTGAATCATTAGTATAAGAGCAAACACCTGAAACTTTTTTCCGGTTTTTACTTTAACTGCTGTAGCAATAACTGCATAATAATTAGGATAAAATAACAATACATGTAAGCTTTATGGCTTGTAATACATGTAACGATGTAAGCAATTATGCCGTTTTGCATTTATTATATTTAATTTTATAGTCGCGCTTCAATAATGCCGCTATGGAGTGCAGAAGAATGTTCTAATGAACACTTTAATTAATAATAGTATAGTGGAAAGTCTAATCATTTTTAAGTACATACCTAATTCCAAATATTAAAAAATTAATATGTATTAACTATACTGCAGTGTAACTCAAAGGCCGTTTGGCTGATCTGAATGCACTTGTCTTAAAAAAATAAGCCAGATGCTTCATAAAATGTTAGGAAGAAATGAACGTACCGCTAACTTGGCGACTGTCATTGCGAGCTTTTCGCAAACCGCTCAGATATTTGACGGCGAACAGAATAACCGTATCACTAATATGAACTTTCTGCACGAAAGGTAAACTTAAACGAAGCTTCGAGATGAGCGCAGGATCACAGCGGATCGGTCACCTCAACCAAGATGCAGAGGAACGCTTAAGATACCGGTCCTTTTATAACCTGGCCAAAACGTTGAGTTGAAAAGGAGAGTCTTCGCCCCCTGGCCAAAATCTACCTTCCCGCATTGCCACGTCTTAAGGTACGTGATTAAGATCCCCCACTAAAACATGTAGTCGCCTCAAAAAATTACCATACAGTATCCTATACCACTCCTGAGCGCGTCAATGGCTCAGGGACGCATTCGAAACACTTGCAAAAAAAAAAAAATCCGAAAAACAACAACAAAAAAGCTAGTAAAGTATGTTATGCATTTTACTGGAAACTATAGACCGAAAGTAATATCGTACGTTTGATAAGGATTCACTTCAGAGTGTCGACATAGGCCAGGGAAAGCTAGGACAAACTGTTGACACAGAAAACCAACTTAGGCAAAAGATCGTCAAAAATTCTTCGAATGACATAATCATAAGCGATGAGCATCAACTTTGTGAAAATGAAACGATCCCTAGCTGGGCAACAGCTATTCGTTAACGCACAGAGAACCCCCTGTGACTTTCGCTGATAAGTCAAAGCATGTCTTACGTAGCTATCGGAGCGCATAGACTAAAGTTAATTTTAAAGAAGCCAATTCCTAAAGTTGCACGACCCTAACCTTGAAAGTTCGCAATAAATCTAGCTGTATTATTATATTCTGTCCCGTAGTAATCGGTTTTACGTCGCCTATTAAATGCCTGTGAATTTGTAATCACTAGTGACCAGCCACATAGCATGAAGACTCATGTCCTACAGTGTTGCCTCAGCGCGGTATATGTAAATGCATTGTAATAAGTTTAAGGGTCAAACGCACGACCAAGCGCGCGACTGCTTCATGTAAGTTTACGTGGGGCTCACAGGGAAAGTTCTGCAGTGTTGCAACTCAATGTTGGCTCTGAGAATACAAATAATCCTCCTTCAGAACGTACGGTTAATAAACGGGCGATTAAAAGGTAGAAAAGGTATATCCCATACATATGTGGGTTTCGAGCACGTACTGTACACCGTGGAAAGCAAGAGGGGGAAACGGACACTTAATTAAGCGCTTCACTTTACTTAGTTTGCTTCTTTTGGAATAATGAGCCATACCAAGGCTGACGGCGGAGCTGCATCTCGAAGGAGAATGCCCCATCACTTTGCGCTTATCTTACTGGTATGCGTATATAATCAATTACGTTCGGTTGCTCTTGACCAGTGAAGGTTGTACCGAAGACAATACCTCCGTGAAATAAATTAAGCTCAGTGTCCTGAAAGAAGCCCATTTTTATAGCCACAGCATGTTAGTTTTATGCAAAACGTAACTTTTTTTTAGAATATCCAAAGTTTTCTTTTTCATTTTACAAGTTTACCTTCAAATAGTAAAAGGTTAAAAGGAATTTTTGTTAGGAAAATTTATACACCAAATTGCTGAGTATTGCACTCCTAAGGTCCTTTGCCCAGAAAGAGGCCACAAGTGACATCAACTGCAACTTCTAGCCACTCGATTTGCCTTTCAAGGTGAATGTCCCTTAATCTTACACATAAATCAGAAACATAAACTCAGGTGGTGGTGTATGGTCTTCTACTGGGTGTGCGAAACGGACCGTTAACATCCATCATTGAGAATACGACACTCCCTTTTCTGTTTTAACTAGTGAAATGGGAGGTGATACAAGACTTTTTGGACAGTCTTTTCCTTATACGAATAGACAAGAAGCTCAGTCTATTAAAAACAAAATTCTGTGTATCTGTTTACGAAATGGTGGACGTATCTGCCAAGCCAAACGGCATGGTGCAAAATAGGCATGTCATTCTAGAGTTTGGTTGCGTGCTTAGATGATATCTATATCAAATGTGGAATGGAATTAAAAATGAAGAAAGTAAGAGAAAGCTGACGGCTCCGTATTGACAGGGTTTGTAATGAAAAAATAACAGAACGCTGCGTACTCTGGCGTAGGGTAAACGAACTTATCAGGAACCTCTGCGAATACTGCACAGAAAAAAAGTTCAGCGTATTAAAAAAAAAAAAACGTACAGCTACACTTCCAAGAGTTGCATCGAAGTGAAAATGTTGATCTTCCTAACACAATACCCACCCTATTATTTAAGTTCCAGGAACTGCCTTCCATATTATCGTTTAGGCCAACAGAAAACATGAAAAATTTGAGCATGATTTTGGTATGCAGAGACATGGACACAAAGAAGTTATACCTTATGTAGCAGTTATTAATTTATAGCCTGTTTTCTTGTCTTTCCTCCATATACAAGCCACGTGGAACGAAAGGTATAATACCGCCATCCATAATGCATTGTGCATCCATGTGCCTTCTGGCACATATGTAGATGTTATCTTTCGTGGAATATGGCCTTTCTGACGCTAGAACTCTAATTAAATAATGACTTTGTGCACGATTCGGCTGGCCTTTTACTTTCTTTCATTCAAAGAAATATGAAATCACTGTGACCTATATCTGGCCAGTCAAATATGAATATGGAAACGGAAGTTCAAACTAACCTTATAGAGCTTTTGCCAAATCACGCCTCTCGCGGCAAGAGTTGGCGGAATCCGCCATTTTGAGTACATTTAAGTTAAGGTAAACAAACAACAACAAACTGTTTTCCGTGAATATTGGTTTTGCTTTGTGTCTTTGTGTCTTATTGTGTCTTTTTGTTTGTTTACCTAAGCTACTTGTAAAAGCTGTAAGCAAAACCAAACTATTCACGGGAAACAGTTTGTTGTTGTTTGTTTACCTTAACTTAAATGTACTCAAAATGGCGGATTTCGCCAACTCTTGCCGCGAGAGGCGTAATTTGGCAAAAGCTCTATAAGTAGAAAAGTTCACCATTGTTTAATTACATATTCGTCTTAAACATCGCCAAGCATGCTAATAATATCTGGGGCACAAAAACATCAACCGCCACGCTAGAAGTCGAAACTGGTATTCGTATTCCTCCCCTTCACTTGATCAAAGGGGTACGAGTCAAAACGGCCTATTTACAAAACGGCCAGCCCGGGAACCAAAACGGCCAAGTTTATAAAACTATTGCTTAAATTGTAATTTATGATAATTTAGGGAAATTTAAGGCACTAAATTTAGGGTATTAAAGTATTCAATATCCAGAGACCTAGCCACCTCACAACACACCCCGAAACCAAAGCACCCAAGACCCAACCTATGCGTCATGCTCTCTGAGAATCAAGGAAACCCTTTTGTCAACAAATCTTAACCCGCCAGAACTGAAAAACAACACTACAACAGAATGAAGCTCTTATTCAAAGACAAGTGGTTAAAATGGAACAAACAAAGAATAATTTGGTCGAGGTAAAACGTCGTGTATTAATAAGTAATTCGTCTGAAGCACTAAAAATACGGAAACTCTTTGACGGACAACTCTGGAAAGATATATAGTGACTTCTGGATAGTAGTTTTCATAAAACTAAATTTCAGTTACATGACTAAACGAAAATGATTTACCAACTAAATTGGGTACAGTCTGCAGTCTGTAGTGTATACAGTGTTGCGGTCTGCACTATAGTCTGCAGCGTTTCGATGGAAAGCCATAAAAAACATCTCTGCAATAAGTACCTCCGCATTGGGAAAGCCTCGCTTGTAAATCATCATAGCCGCGCTCGTCCTGAAGACAACGAATTACTTCCCCACGTCGTACAGATACACTACTCAACACAAGTAACTAAGCTTATCCACGTCGTTAAGTTATTGTACCCTGATTCCCCGTTTACAAACCCCTATATAATCATAAAGACAGGGATGAAAACCTTTGAAAAATAAAACTTTGATCACAATCCATTGAGGCCCGTTCAAAGAAATATAGAAGTACCCAATATTACAGCCCAAAACTCCTGAATGCATCCCATTTTAATGTACCATTATTATCTTGAGTGACTTTTTACTATTCAAAAGCCCGAACTCTTTGTCTGAAGTCTTTTTCCTTTTGCCTTTATGATTAAAAAATTCAGTAAGATATTCCTTGGCAAGCACAGGTCACAATCAGCTAGTTGCTCCGGGTTCAATGGCCAGCTCTACCGCCTAATCCATCTCAACTAATTAGTAGAATTACAGGGTAGTCGTTCTGAGTCTAAATTAGTAATTTTTCCGAAGCAATTTTTATGGCCTACTATAAATGAACAAATAGTGCTGCACTTTTTGTGGAACTATGCAATTACACTCACGTAGCAAGAGATCAAACCCTGGACGAATATCCTAAAAAAATATCAAGGTTTCCTTGGTGTTCCCGTTAAGTACGGGCAACATAATAAATAACATTCGTTAAATGCATAATTACGTTATATCATTTGTTAAACTAAATGATCTTACAGATGAACCTGGCAATCTAATTAAGGTTTTTTTAGTTCTTTCAAAATGAACATGATTATTAATGTTCCGGTTTTAATAAGCTCGCCAAACAAACGAACTTAGCAAACGATCAATGATCTTAGCGAACTTAGCGAACGGTCAACGAACTTGGCAAAAACTTACCGTAGTGCGCCTTGTCGCTTGAAAAAGTATTGTACTGTAGGTTCTAAGCTCAGGGTCATCTACGAGGATCTTCCAAGCAAAAGGCCAAGAATTCGCAAGGCGTTACATAACGGTTAGTATATTCATATCTGAATAATAATAAATCATTCACAACTTGCACATATTTTGTGTAAGAGCCAATTAGGGGAAAACTAAGTTTGCAATTAAGTAAGCATTTGCAATAAAGAAGCGACATCAGTTTTGAATAGTGTGACATGATTCATCGCGTGTAGGGAAATACACACTTCTGAAAGCAAAGGAACAGATAGAAATAAGTAATTACCGTATCCATAAAAATAATTTTTGAACCTAGCATCCCTAATGATCCTAAACTTCCGAAGGTACACAAAAGCTCGGTATAAAAAGGTAAACTATTATTGCTTTCTACCTGCAAATTTATAAGTTGGACCTGCCCAGCGGCGAATTTGCGAAATCAGATCCAGCAGTATATGCTCAACCTGTGAGACATGCAAATGAGTACAGTTCATGATCACATCTGCCCACCAACTTGAGTTCTATCGCCCACAACCGAATACCAATTCAAATTGAATACCAATTTGTTTTACAAGTTCCTCTGTTGGCTGACGCACTACTTGTCATCAACAAATAGTTGATGCGAAAACGATGTGAAATGGTGTGATGTGAAATAATTTGATAAAAAACGATTAAACAAATACGAAATGCGCCGTATGCAAATGTAATCTTGTTCGGTTACATAAATAACTACCTATCAAATAAATACCCATTCCCTCGTATTTATCCCGGCGTCCCTCATGAAGGAGAAAAATCTCCCTTAGAAATGCCAATGCCATACAAAATTGTTGTTTAAAAAAAATATTACAAAAAAATAAATACGGAAAAGGGAACGTTTAGCTCAATAATAATGCAAAGCTGGAAGTAAGCTTTAATCCAATAACCTTAGGAATCTTGTTGTGTAGCTATGGTTAGGAACAAACGATTCACTCCCTATAGACACGACCCCCTTGCTATCTACCCTAACTGTGGTGGGTCGGATAACGGTAATCCGTTGCGTAACTGCTGGTTCGGATTGCATAAGTGTTAAGGTGACCTGTTCGCCATTCTGGGAAAGAATTGCTGAGCGAAGCACGGGTGCTCTTAGTGGTCGTAAGGTTAGTACTTGCCAGTACAGAAGGCTCAAAATATTCCCCGGTTTGACTTCAGATGGCTGGACTACTTGGCTACTTTGTATGCCACCGTTGGCATTATAAACCAGATTCGTAAAATTATCACTAACCCGTAGTATATCGGTATCTACGATTTCTGTCATTTCTCCCTGAAAAGAGACTTGGGTGGGATTGATGACATACGTTTCAGTTACGTTAGCTGATGAGTGTGATCCAGCGAACTTGGGTTTGACAATAGTGCTAAGAAAGCCAGCAGCCGGTATTCGAGTTACTGTACGCATCAATGTCCTTGTTACCTGCTGACCTTCAATAAGTACCGTTGAGAACGTCTGGAATTTCAAAGAAATTGGATGGAAAGGATCTAGCGTTAAGGTTTGAAAAAGGGTGGAAGAAACAAATTGCCCTTCCGATATTACTGCGGAAGGATTCAGATATGTTAAACTTGCAGCTGTCGCTTGAGACGAGCTATGGGTTGGGAACGCCATAGCGTAAGATTCGCTAAGGGTAAGGGTTTCTAAAATGCTCGCAGTCACCCATTGGGAGTCGAATAAGAACGTGCTGGTACTAAACACAGTTTCGGTAATAGCTTCTCGAATTCGCCGCGAAGGAGCAACAGGGACAGAATAAAGCTCAGTAATCGATTTGACCGATTGCTGGCCGTTAACAGACTCGGTGGATTCATAAACCATGTAAGTGGTTCTTGGTTTGATCGGTCTTAACGTTATAGTTTGAAGGACTTCTTGCGTGACGGCCACATCATCCAGAAATACAGTTGTTGGTTTCATCAAAGCGGTAATCAAACTAGGAGCCAAAGTTCTGGTAACGCGAACGGTGCCGTATGATGTGCTTCGCTGGCCGTTGGCTAAAATGACTTCGGTGGGTTGAATAAGTTGTGTCTCCGTAATAGTAGTTAGACCTTAATTACAAAATATATTTATGAGATGCTCCTCAGTATTAATTCTCGACAGCTACCTTGTCGAAGAACTGTTGATTGTTCTACTATCCAACCAGGCCCGTCGCCCACAATCGGTCCTGAACTGTCCAAACCTGGGCCAACGTTTTGCCCGTACACAGTAGTAACAACCATCCCATCGACTTCCACGACTGTTGTAGTTAACAGCAGGGGGATTGGCTTACTCGGTTCGACGAAATCCGCACCTCAAAAAGTAAAAGATTTGTAAGCTTTAAGGAAGAAGTAGTAGAAATAATGAAATTATTTACCTTGTGTCGCTGGGGACAGAATCACATAAGTGGTCGATCCATCAAAAACGGAACTGGTTAACTGACCTAATAAAGATGTAATTTACACAAAATGGAAAACACATTGAATTAATCTTACTAAAAGTAGCTGGAGGAAACTGACTTGTGACAAATACGTCAATTCCAGCTGAAGGTTGAGGTGGCTGGGTCAAGGGTAGTCCAGCAGATGACGCCAACGGTGGTGTTGTTGCCATGTTGACGCTACTTTCACTGCCAATGGATGAGATAGAGCCTTCCAGACTGGAACTTGGAAAGGATAGGAAAGTTGGTTCACTGCCCGATGTAATAGTATGTGTTACTATATCTGTGACAGTATTCCCAGCAACCGTGACAGTTACGGGTTCAACAGATACAGTACTTGTGGTTGCAATTACGATAATTGATGTTACCACCTGGATAACAACCGTGCCACTAAGCGTTTTAGTTATAGTATTGACTAACGTTTCAGTGTTATACAAGGTTGTGATTTGGACAGGTTGAAACGGAGTTGGATTTAAGGTTGTAGTTTCGCTTCCTATGGTAACTTGGCCACTTTCATCTACGAGCAACTTTGTTGGCCGTAATATCGTGCTGGTGATACGCGGGGGCTGGACTGTTTGTAAAACGGTTAGGGTTACAGGGGCGCCGTTCTCGGTTACAGTTACGGTATTATAAATGGTCCGGATCTGAGGACGTAGTGTTAGCCATTCAGTATACGTAACCACGATCGAATTCCCTGGTTGGACTTGCTCTGGGGATATTATTTGGCTGCTTATGATATCGCCATTCGAGCCAACTTGCAGCCAGGTTATAGTTTCACTGATCCCTTCATTTCTTGTTCCTTCAATTTGAAATGAGTTTTCTCCAACCTGTTGCACGTCTTCAGTTTCCATCAGATAAAAGTCAGTGACCGAAGTAGAAACTACCAAACCGTTCATAAATGTAGATGTCGGTTTAATAATGGATGTGACCAGTCCAGTAGAAGGTCGTAGAATAACGGTTTGGGTTACCATGGTAGTTTGTACCTGGTCAGAAATGGTGACAGTTGTTGGTCGTACAACAGTTGCTAAGCTTGGCTGATATGGACGCAGGACTACGGTTCTGTGCGTAACAGTCGTAACAAGTTGCCCAAAACTTTCAACGACTTCTGAGTTCAAGTAAGTTAGGGTAACGGGAGAGGCGGTAATTGAAGAGTCTGCTTCTACTGTAGGTCTCACTATATCGCTAGCTTGCAGAGTGATTTCTTGGGCTACGTTTCCGGTGACCAACTCCGTGCCCATCTGAAAGGTGCTCGTCACAAAAACCGTGGTTGTGATAGTAAGTTGAACAGTCTGCGAATCTACAACTAGTTCACCATTAGGACCTGCAACTACTCTCGTAGGCCGAAGAACTGTGTCGACAATCTGTGGAGCAATTTCGCTTTGCAAAACAGTTATGATTACAGGCGAGCCGTTCTGAATTATTGTTGAGGTTTGATAAATGGTCGAAACTTGGGGACGAAGCGTAAGCCATTGGACGTAGGTAAAAAATAACGTGTTACCCGGCCCAACATGGTCAGGGGAAATTACTTGGCTACTTTGGATATTGTCGTTCGGGTCAACCGTTAAATTCGTTATAGTTCCAATAGTCCCTCCATTCCTGGAGCCTTCAATTTCATATAACTCTCCTTCAGAAATGTCGTTAGGTTCAATAAAATAAGTTTCAGTGACCGTAGTGGACACTTCCAAACCATCCTTTATGGTTGATGTTGGTTTAATGATGGATGTGACAAGCCCAGTCGAAGGTTCTAGAGTAACAGTTTGGATTCGCGTAGTGGTTACTACTTGACCAGAAATGGTGACAGTTTCTGGTCTTACGATAGTTGCTAAGGTTGGCTGATATTTGAACAATAAGACCGTCTTCGATATCGTAGATGTAACTTGCTGTCCGAGACTTTGGACGACTGCCGGGTTCAAGTAGGTCCGAGTAATGGGAGGTATCGAATCGGGCAAGTCTGAAGGGCGCGCCAATAGATCTTTTGATTGCAAAAATACAGTTTCTTCTACGATTTCCGTTACCATTTCATCATTTTTGAAAAAGGTACTACGTTCCAATATTGTAGTAGTAAAATACGAAGGATCTAAAATTGGATTGGCATCATTCGACGTAAAAAGCTCGGTAACAGTCTGGGTTATAGTTTCGTCGTTCACGATTGTAACGGTCGGTCGTGAGTAGTATGTTAAAGACGAAGTGAGAGGCCTTAGGGTCAGCGTTTCGTATACAGTACTCGTAATGACCTGGTTACTAAGGAAAATGGTAGTTGGTCTAATAATCGAAGTAAGCTGGGTCGGGGCCAAAGTTCTAGTAACTCGTACGGTACTATAGAGAGTAGTCGTTCTGCCTCCCTGTACGGTCTCTGTGGGTTCGATGATCTGTGTCTCTGTAATGGTAGTTGCACCTAAACCCAAGTCTCGTTTCAATACGAGTATCATAAAAGTAAGCAGAAGGCCTACCTTCTTGGACATTCACTATTTGACTAATAATGCTACCCTCTCCTTCTCCAATAATCGGTCCTGAGGGGTCCAAAGCTAAACCAACATCCTGACCGTAGATCATGGTCACTGATCCAAAAGCATCTGGCGCTACTGTGGTTGTAATCTCAAGTTTAACCTTTTCACCTGGGCTGACGAACTTTTGGTTGGAAGGAGCTAGTTTGCATTAAAAAAAAGGCTTTAAAATTTTACTTCTTTGAACAAGACTCAAATAGTAATTACCTTCTGTCCATGGGTAATATATCGTGTAAGTAATAAATTCATGGGAATAAACCGTAGTCGATTTGCCACCTAATGTCATACAATGCTAAAGTTTAACTGAATTATAAAAACGAATATAATTTTACTGCTGTCGATGGGGACTGTACTTGGCGAAAGGTTTAAGAATGCGCACTCCAAGGGTGGGGTTGGCATGTTTGTAGATCCCATACCGCTCACGGGAGGGTATGCTGGTTCTACCGGGGGAGAATCTAAACGTAGCAGATCTGGAGCTGCCATAATTGGACTTGGACCAGAAATCGTCTGATGTGGTGGATAAAACATGCATAGTTGTTCTGGACGACACGCTGGTCTGGCAGCAAGAGGTCTAACACACACTGACAAAACTTCATCAAATGCTGTCATCACTCCACATTTGAACTGAAAGACCGTGAATCTCCCATCATCCCAAAAGTTAACGCACCTAACAGTAATGACACTCCGTTACAGCGAGATACACAGATGAACTGCGAATGACACCTACCGGTAATACTGGTTGCAGTCTGTTTTGTTTTGATAGTAACCCTCACTTTGGCAGAGTCCTTTGGTGTCAAGAAATCCTCGCGGGTCACGTTTGGGTGTTATTGACCGTGCTAATAAATATACTCTATCTACTTTAGCTTACCAGTTCAAATACAAGAAGATTGTAACGTACCATGTCTATTAATTGTACTGCTATGAGCTCCGGATACGTAAATAACGGCTATCACTATGCTCGCGATGGATACCACCTATTGCATTATAGTACACTGTTAAAGCTAATTTTATTTCATGTTAAAACTTGCGATGCATCTTCTAACATAAATGATCAATGCGCTTATTAACCAACTGTCACTACCTTAAAGTACATGCTAAAAAACACGTATTGTACATTAAAAATTCACATTTAGCACTTCAAATGGGAAAACACTTACATTATTAATACAGTATTAATACAGACTTCTATAACTAGTTACTAAAAAAACAAAAACGTATGTACAACTTAAAAAACAGAATAAGGTAGTACTAAAAAAAACTTACTGTTATCTTGACGGGTCTCATTGTGAAACAGCAGTTTCTGACTTAACCGCGGTCGAACTTAACACTGAGCATCAGCAAAAAACTACAAGAGATCACAGCGGACCAGACTTCTAAACCAAGATGCGGAAGAAACTTTAAGGTTTCCACCTTTTATAACCTTGCAAATGGCAACTTGAAATGGTGGTTGAAATCCTTTGCCCCCGGGCCATTTACCTGTAACTTCTTCGGTAAGTATCTCAAAGATCGGCACAATAAGCCTACAATGGTTTCAAAAGTGACGCACTGAAATAAGTCGAGGTCCCTAGGTTTTCACCGATGACACCCTATAACACGCGGGTTGGCCAACGACATTTTCCACAACACGGAAACAAAGCTGTTGCTCAGCTATGGTACATTTTATACCAATACAATACGATAAAGTATTTGTAAGTCGCCGGTTAATCCAGTATCAGATATATCCACAGGCAAGTTCTATTAATCATTACAGGAGCCCACAAAACCTCACCTACTGCATCAATAGAAGACGATTGTTTTAAGCACCCTAGATTTGCCTCCTGTTCACAACGAATCAAAAGACTTTTAATATCGTTAAATACTCCAACAGTAACCCTAAACCAAGGCAACCAAATCAATAAATTATTTAATGAAAAAAGGACATCTAAATTGGTCCAAAAATTCTTCCTCTCTACTCGATCTAGATGTTACACACATAATCAAAAAGCCCATATGCAAGTTTGACATTAGCAAACCCATCTGCGATGTAAAAAAATTTTATTCAAACTTTCCGTGTGCCGACCACATTAAACAAGATTTAGGCCATATCTTTTTCCAGTGCATATATGGCTAAACAAATTAAGATCTCAATAATTAAGACAACCCTCAAAATTAAATACACATTTCAATGCACGCTTATTTCTTTGTAATGCTAAAACTTTCCCTGCTATAGTTTCCTTTGTTAAAAATGCTCTAATTATTTTTATGGAAAAAGGGCCCTTTTATAATTATTATAAATGGCCTTAAAGCTAAAAGTCCTTAATTACAATGAAGTGAATGTCCATTAATTGTATTGCATAATAATACAGACTAGCAAAGAGCAGATGCATGTTTACGCTAGTTTATTTTTTTAAGTATTTGTACGATTACAATGTAAATACAGAATTTGGAGGCACTTCACTACAAACATTTGTAAAATTACAATATAGTTTATTGCAAGCCTTGTAACTAAATATTTTGTACCACTACGTCATGAAAAATGTAAAATTATTAACATTTTCTATAGAGTACCGTATTAGACATTAAAATATGCATTTAGTAGCACAATGTTCGGTGGTGTCTAGTTACGCAATTCAAACTTCTTACCTAACCCGAATTAATCACGGTACAAGTTCAAACGGGGGTTCATTCTCAAAGGTTAACGTCCCTTCCACTTTATTCCATGTACTGTAGCCATGACCTTCGAAGTGTTTATCTTGTACAAAATGTTCAAAAATATTGGTGGTAGATACTCTGAACCCCTGGAATGTCTTGAAACGGACATTAACCCCACACAGCTACTTCGCTAACTTCGTAACATGCAAAACATGAAAATGAATCATCGAAACTGAACGGAGTAATACACTAGCGTACCTCTAATAAAAGGTACTCACATTTTTCCTAAGCGACCTGTGGTCCCAGTTTCAATGGGAAGAAGGCGATATTCCGTTGAACTCAAAAACCCAACTTCCCCTACTCAAGTTGTGATGAAAAACTGTATAGCTTTCTATAGTATCCTAATATAAAGAACTTTTTCGCTCTTGCTTGTCATAAACGTGTGGCTTCAAGCGTTATTTACAGACTATTGTGGACCATTGTCATTTTACATGCAATAAATCGTCTTCAGACTATCTGCACCCAATTTCCGACTCCAAAGCCGCTACACTGCAGCATTCCACTCCCCTGCACTACGGAATACCCCAATACCTGAGATTAGAACAAATGTATTTACATTTGTTTATTTCCTAACCTTAACAATCTCTGGAGTATACATAGAATTGTTCTAACTATACGAATAGTGAAAACATTCCCCAACTCCAGTTATATTGCAAAAAAGGGAATGCAGTGAAAATTTGTCTAGGCATGTAACGAAGAAATCGACCCAACAGTTTATTTTCGTCAATTACGCCCTTCTAGTTTACATTTTTTATTACCTTGTTTTTCTCATTGAACTTTTTACCGAAGGCACAAAACCTTCGCCTACGAGAACTTTCCTGTTCTCTTTTTCAGTACTTTTAAAGCTCGTTGACCTGTACGTAATATTACCGGAAAACTGTTGACTTTAAAGTCAGTGACCTCCCCGACCCGTGTATTGCGGATAGTCGCGTATTTTTATACGAGGGTAGCTCAGGGCCCTCTTAACCATATGGACCGACTGGGCCCGGCCAGGAGCCCCCGAGGTTAGGGGCCCCATCCTAACCTGTTTAGGGGCCCATCCCGACCTGTTTAGGAGCCCATTTTGGAACTTGGCCCAAGGGCCCACGGGGGTGTTAAGACGGCCCTGGGGTAGCTTTGGCAACCTAANACCATAGCACAAGGAGAAAACATTGCACATAATTAAACAGAACATAATATAAAACAAAACAAGTAAAACACATAATAATTTAAATGCAGAATAATTTTAAATAATTAGAAATACAGAATAATTGAAGATACAGAATAATTTGAAACTGTTCAAAAAGAATTTCTTGTACCATAGTACAAGAAAGAAAAACTTCCATGAAGAGCATCGAACCCTCTCCACCGTAGTACCAGTAGTTGCCTTTGCCCACTAACCATTTCTTCCATCCAAATATATACGCGCCCGTACATTATAAGCAAAAATCCTTACACTTTTGGGGGTTAACTCGTAACGCCACCGCAGCTCCGGTGGTACCAATAGCAACACTAATCATCTAATGACCTGTTTAAGTTAACCAAAACTCGGATCCGCGTGGCAATAATCACAAATTATTCCTTAAGCGGCGTACTTGACAAGTTTCAAGTTATTGGTAGTTAGTTTGCACCTGAACGTTGCTACTAAGTTAGTTAATAAATTAATTAATTATTATTAGTAATGGATTCTCTCAAACTCGTTGAACTTGGCAAGCTTATATTAAAAACTATGGAGTTAGCCGCAACTATAAAAGCGAATACCGACAAAATCATGGTTATAAAGGCCGAAATAGAAAAACATTTAAGAGCCGCTGATTTAGCACCGCCCATTCCCGATTTTCCTATTGGTAGGTGTAGAAACTAGAATCTCGCCAAAATATTTAATACGACTTTGTCGCATGCCATAGGCTTAGAATGGTTCAATACGTCAAGATCTCTCAGTCTAAAAGACTTTGAAGGGAAGATTACAGTTCTGGATTTTTTTACTTATTGCTGTATCAACTGTATGCACATTCTACCCGATTTGGAAGCTTTAGAAGCGCAATTTCCTCTGTCATCTGGACTAGTAGTGGTAAAAGGATAACTCATTCCTATGAAAAGCTGAAAATTGAGGCTCCGTATACCTTAGCTTTGCACAGGCATTTAGCATGGGAAAGTTCGTAATTTTTGCTAAATTTAGTGTAGCGGTTCATATTCTGAGAAAAAATTTTAAACCTTCAACAGTAAACTTAAATAATTTTATGGCTAGTGCATAAAGTATTTCAGGGGGAAAAACGAAACAGTCGAACAAAAATTTAAAATAAAAAAATCTTTTTTCAATAATTCTTGTTCGAATTTTGCCCATTTAGCGTGCTAAACCGTCTTGCGATGCCGAGCTATACGGAGCTAAGCTATACGGGAGCTTATAATCGCCTAAGTTGTGTATTTTCGAAAGGTAGGGGTTCATAGTGCCAAATTCGACAACGAGAAAATTTCAGCCAATATCCTCTCAGCCATTCAACGTTACAATATACACCATCCGGTCGTAAATGATTCAGAAGCTTTTCTTTGGAAAGCATTGAATATATCGTGCTGGCCAACCGTACTTGTGCTTGGTATACATATAATTCAGCGCAAAACTTCCACAACACTATATAAGATTTGTTTGAGTAGGTCCCAAAGCACAGCCTCTCTTCTGTTTAGTAGGCGAAGGACACCGCGAAGAATTACTTCAGTATATAGCCGTATCATTTGACTATTTCAACGCTTGTAGCCAAATCACAGCACCGTTGTCTCCCTTCCCTCTATTGCCAAATGCACATGTCGCCGCGTCTTCGACTGGTTTAAAATTTCCTGGCAAAATAGCCTTGCTTGCGGACTCGGCCGAGAAGCTTTTGGCTATCTCAGATACTGGGAATAATCGTATAATAATCGCTTCCCCTACTGGGCTTATAAAAGTGGAAGTTTTTGAAATAGACGTTAGCTATATATATTAACTAATCTCCCCTAATGTTTAGGATATTGTCGGCCATGGTATTGGATTCCAGGACGGAAATTTTGATATTGCGCAATTTCGAAATCCGCAAGGCTTGATTTGGAATAATACTTCGCAGTTGTACGTTGCTGATACCGGGAACCATGTCATAAGACTCGTAAGTTTTTTTGAACCCCCTTTCAAAGACGTGATTTTTCATTTTTCATCCCCTAGATTGACTTCGCGAAGAGAACAGTTCAGACCGTTGTGGGGAATGGAAAACAAGGGGGCGATAAAGAAGGAGGTTTATTGGGTATTCAGCAAGTAATCGCGTCCCCGTGGGATTTGTGTTTCATTCCTGGCCCGATCAACGCGAATGGGACGGAACATTGCGCTATTTTGTGCATTGCCATGGCTGGGAATCATCAGATCTGGGGTTACTTCTTGCAAGACACACCTTGGTGGAAGAAAAGGTAATTTCAGGAAGCTTGTAATCGAATAACCCGTATTGTTTTAATTTATTTCAGTAATTATGCGAAAAATACATGTGTCCGGCTGGCTGGAAGTGGAGCTGAGGAAAACCGTAATAATTCGTATCCTCATAAAGCTGGTTTTGCGCAACCATCTGGCTTAGCGTATGCTGAAATTAACGGACAATCTATTGTCTATATTGCTGACAGTGAGAGCTCTAGTATTCGGCAGTTATTATTGGGAGACGGAGCCGTCAAAGCAGTGGTGGGAGGAGACAGAGATCCATTGGTAATTTGTTATTTTTTAAAAAATTGGAAAGACTATAAGAAAGCGTGATGTTGTGTAGAATCTCTTTGCTTTTGGGGACACGGATAGTAACGAAACGGGTTGTGTACGGTTGCAACATCCTTTAGGAGTGTGTTGGCATTCCAAGCGCCAGTTGTTGTACGTAGCAGACTCTTATAACCACCGAATTAAAACTGTCCAACCGCCAAAGAATTTTTGTGCCAAATTGACTGGAATTGGTGAAGCCGGATTCGCTGATGGATCTTTTGCTGAAGCTCAGGTATTTATTGACTGAGAGTTGCATTGAAGGTTAATGAATTTTGTTTATCCCTAGTTTAATGAGCCCGGGGGTCTTTGCGTGGATGACGATGAAGATTTGTTGTACGTAGCGGATACGAACAATCATTGCATTCGAGTTGTTGACCTGAAAACCTCGACTGTTAATACGGTAAGCAGCATTGATATTTCTGGAGAGTGGCATTTTCATTATTTCTCTTGGCTGTATTAGTTAAAGCTTAGAAAAAGGCAAGAAGTGTTGGAAGATTGTCCTGATGGGAGGGAAACCGTACATTTGCCCTTCAGTAAATGCGAATTAACTTGGGATTGGTCGATAGCGGTGCCGAATAACGTAAAATTGAACGTAGAGGCACCCAGTCGTTATACAATCGTTACAAGTAGCGTTTTGCAAAGTTTTAATTAAATGAAGGATAAGATTTTGAGAGTTTTATTGGTTCTAGGTTCTGATATGGTTGTAGTGCAACTAAAAAATGGACCTGTAGAGTCGCTAGATGGACGAGTCTCTTTATCTTTCCTGCCTGTAAGGGAAGAGACGTTTGAAAATGTTAAGTTGCAGATTGAAGTATACCTATGCAACGATCAAAACCTGTGCTTTGTCCAAAAACCAGTGCTAACTTTAATAGTGCAACGCGAAGCTTTGCTCTTGGGAAATTCGTTTAATTGTTCAAGTGTTTTTCATGTCAAAAACTTGTTTTAAATTGAATCAATATAACCAATACAACATTCGGCTGCTGTTAATGTTAGTAGTAAAGTACGACACTTTTAGGCCAATTTTCTTATGTTTTATATTATGTTTTGAAAAAGCGCGCGCTTCTTTTCTTGACTTGACTCGCTTGTCCATTGGTTGACGTGCGCCAACAAGGGCAATCGACCTGTCGAGCTCGTGTCGGGTGTGCATTATTCTCTTTTCGGTGTAAAAATTTCGTTATTTGTATGAATATTCACTAGCATTATGCAGTAGCCTTATTCGGGTAAGTCATCGGTCTTCTATTTTACTGTTATATGATATCGAAACTGGACGCTAAGCAAACTTTCAGGTTAACTCAGGTTTTTATGATCTTTTTTTGTCAAGCCAAAAGAACAGAAAAACTTCAGTTCAGAAGCTGTTTTAAGAATAATTTGTTCGTTATTGAGTCAGAAAATTTATTTAGTCTTAGTCTTTCTTTAAAGTAAAAGTTAGTATCTGTAAAAAGAGTATATTCTCCGACACTTTTATGTAGATGTTGAACTGGATCATTTCATTGTTATCTAATTCTCTTCATGTAGGTGACAAAAGTTTGTAATCGGCTGTTAATTATAAAAATTCATGGATGTTGGTTCCAATCCTGCGCAGCTGAAACGCTGCAGTAGTGCCCCAATGATCAATGACTTGGATCAAGGTCCTTTACAACCCCCTCCAACCCCACCAGTTGCTCTTCTACCGAGGTAACCCTTTCAACCATTACGTTTGTCTTATTCGGTTTACTCTTCGCTCTCATTCTGAGCATAAAATAATTATTCTTGCTTCATAGGAGCTCTCCAACCTTGCTGCTCTTCTCTTCAGTTCAACCTCGGACTCGGCGATTTTCTGCCACTTTCAGCCCTTTAAATTCCCCTGCCGTAATTTGTTATCTGTCTGAGAGTTATAATCGCTAATTGGGATGTTTTTTTCAGTGTCCCAGTGGTTCCAGCAGCCCCGTGCCTACACGAGTTACGCAGCTGAAACAAGAAGAAGGAGCTGATCCAGTTGGAATTGGCCGTGAGTTGGCTCGCGAGAAGGAATTGCAATCTACTTTGCAACTTTCACAATCCTGGGAAGATCTTACTTTGGTGAAACCTTCATTAACAGAATATTTAAGCGCATAAACTGAAGATTCATATTGATTTGCAGACAGATGTAGTGGACAACAAGCCTGAAGTACGTCGCCCAGCCTCTGCGTGTACGGACCCGCTACAATTAACCTTACCAAATGCATTTGCTGCCTTCACCAATTCCCCTCACCCCTCCCCTACAAGGATGGTCAGTACCCGCCAGTGTTTCTCACCTAGTATGCAAATTCCGGTTCGCAATACCTCCTATTCGCCAACTCCTTCCCCCAGTCCAACTCGAAAAACGTTTCTCACCAGGTAAAAAGTCCGCCATAATCAGATCTTTGAAACGGCTTTCTAATCTAACGTTCTAACTTTTGAACAAGTCGCAGGAGTCTCAGTCCGATTACTATGCGGCCTGCTACGTTTGCCGCTGTTAAACGTAAATGTGACTTGGATTCTGACAAGGAATTAAACCTAGGTCCGCCTACCAAACGCCCCCCTCAGTTATTCTCCAGTTTATCGCATGATAAAAGTAGTGGGTTCCTCCTAACCCGAGCCCTCACACCCACGAGGTACTTGGATTTAATGTTTTAAGATGTATTGCAACTCGACTAATAATTCTGTTTTCTGCTAGTTTGGACTTGGTAGGATCACTGGGTTCGGTTGGAACTCCAGAATCGTTTTACTCGACGGGAGCAGATTCGCCTGCTGCTTTATCTCCTGCTAATGGCTTCCTCCACATGGATGCGAACTGTATTCCTTCCACCTCTTCCTCTACGAGCCACAGTTTGCCGGTGGTGGGAGGCAGTAGCGTCACGTCACGTACAATGGGCGTTTCGCCGTTACCGTTCCATAGTTTGGCTCTCAGCAGCCGCGCTTGCAGCAGCACCAGTAGCAGCGATAGCAGCAGCACCAGCAGCAGCAATAGTCCCAGACCTGCTGAAAGCCTGAAGGAATTTGTGGGCGTGGGTGAAGAAGAAGAATTGGTGACACTGCTGAAAGATTCGGCAGCCAAAACGGCCCTCATTCTCCAAACTTCAGGAGCAGGAGGGGAAGGAAGGGCATGTGATATAGCTAAAAAGCTGGAGTTGATGGAAGCCGAGCCTTCAGAAACCTCGGAAGCTATGCATATCGATACTAGTCATCCTTGAATTCTAAGAAAAAAATGGACAAGTAGAGAAACGAGTTATCCGCAGACTTCTTTAACTTTTTGAATCCTTTATTAGGACAGTTGCATTTAGCTTTTTCGATTTTCTTGAAGGAAAGAGGGTCATGTTTAGTGGCCCTTTATGAGCTTACAGTTGTTGCATAGACCAGGCTGTTTCTTTTTGTGGTCACGCTCGTTTCTCTGTTTTATAGCGTTAAGAGTAGCGTTGGGAGCAAAAAGAGGCTCTTCATTTGTACAGCGTCTTTAGAATTTCAAGGGAATTTATTTCGAGTAAATATTTAACATGTTAGTTTTGCATCTTACGAATGGCTAAGCGAGAACAACGAGGGCATTTGTCCGGTATGTAGCAATGAGTGTGAAAACAGGCTCCACAATCTTCACAACGAGTCGTTTTCTCGATTTGGAACGGGAAAATGATCTCGGAAGATCCGCATAACTCGCAAAGGAAGCCCCGAGCGGAACATAACTAAATAGGAGAATAAACACAGACGGTCAACATTTACTTTGCGTGTCATTGTCTAATTATTTCTAAAAACTGTTTAGCGTACCGTGCAATCTGTAACGTGAGCTATTGCCTGACTAACAGAAGGTTTCAGAACGTTGTACAGTTCACCGGATCTGACGAGCATCAAGTCTTTTAACGAGTATAAATGTGGGTCCGTCAAAACTCCTGCAATAGATTCAATTCTTTCCCACAACCTACAACAATTAAAGCTTTTCAGTTTACTGCAAAAGTATAGCCAAAAAAACTGCACACTTTCTGGCAATTTTTATTATTTTTTTCTTGGGATTTTAAAACTGGCACCCTTAAGAATAAAATGGGATGTGCAATGTAACAAAAATAACACATTTTGGATTGCGAATGTAGGGGCTGTTTATCGTTAACGGAAAACTGAAGACTGTTCTTCGTTTTGATCAACTGGCGTTTCTAGTGTCAACCAAGTTTAGGTCCCTCCAATAAAATATCGTTAAAAATATAAAATACTTGACAACATAAACATTTCTATATCAATGTACATATTTAAAGGTAAACGTATAAATATTGATTATAAATAATTATTTAGTTTTTGTATATAAAAAAAATCCTGAGCACAATTTTTATCTGACCATATATTTTGGCTTATGCTGTTTCTTGTGAAAGGCTCGTAATCCCATATGGCATTTACTTTATAGGAATTCATACATTTTGAGCGCAATGTTTTATTGCTGATAACTACCCTAAACTAAACATTTATTACGCTTTAGCATTAGTATAACTATACCGTAAGTTACGAGCATTTTATTTTGATTTCCTTTTTTAATCATTCCATTTCAATTTTAGGAATCCGATGTCGTACTCGAACTATCAAAATCTGAATCTAGATTTTCCTTTTTTTTAAATAAAAAAACATCACGAAACACTGAGAAATGCTAAAAAGATACGACAGTGAGATGCTGTTATTCAAGACCTCCACCATATTCTGATACAATGACGCTTGTTTTAATAAAGAAAGAGCCCAACTAATCAGACAACACTGCCGGATGGGCCTACATTTCAACTCAGTCAATTGCTTGACGAACCCCAAACGCTCTTTTCAACGGTTCGTGAACTTATACTAGCTTTCAAGCGTGCCTCTGTAACACCGAAATTTTCTTCATAGTAAATTTCCTCTCATACCCTCCCTCTCCCTACCTTCTACCCTCCCCCCCCTGTAATTAGCTCAATGTTGTAAAGTTTTGCACATCAAATGACTAATAAATATTGTAGATTAGCAACAGGCTATTGCCTACGCCGATTAATAAATGAAAAAAAAGTTCGACTCGAGTGGAGCAGAGTCCGTTCAACGATTCTAGAAGGAATAGCTTTTTTTGTCAATAGGAAAGTCGTTGAGCTGAATGGGTCACCTTTTCCAACGAACAGTAAAGCAAACCCATAAACCAAAAATCGCGGTAGCCACCTGACGGAACCCAAACCAGCAGGACAAGGCTTAATATAAATTCCATTAGCCAGTAAACTTATTTCGCATTTTCTCGTAACGTTCACGATTACAGCCATTTGAGAATAGTATGTTTCCCAAAAAAGGCCGGTTTCAGACAAATTAGGCCCCAGAATATCTTCTGCAAAAAGGGATACTCACGTTTCAGCAAACCGACAGGTTCGAATGAAGTCTTTGAGATGGAAGAGCTGGATTCTTAAAAAACGAACCTTATCCAAGGCTCGCACTCTCCGATATAGCGCTGGTGCCATATCTGCAATATGGAAGAGTGGATCTTCCCACATTCTTTCAAGTAAGGTCATAGAAAAGTTGGAAACTGGAAACCTAGTAATGTAAGTCCCTGTTAGTTATTTCTTTGACTTTTCTTGTTGAGTTATTTACGAATTATCACCTTGTAAAGTCCCACTTTTTAAGAACACGAGCTGGAATGAGGGCCAGGCTATTCACATGACAGCCTGTACAGAAATACCGGCCTAAATATTCGCAATATCGAAATCGCCTGCTATATTCAGGCCTGACTCGCATCCCACATCCTGCGCATTTATAGTTCTGCTTAGCCATCATCACCTTTAAGCTAAAAATTAGAACAATTTAGTTTAACTTAACTAATCTCAGCCAAAGTGCTGTTCTAAATGTAACTAAAATTACTTGGGTGTGGGATGGACCAAAAACACGATCTGGGGACGTGGAGGCGCCCAGTCTAAATTCCCTCTAAATTCAATCGAGCTTTCAGTTTTTTCGTCTGGGTTTACAGGGAAGCTACCAGGTAAAGGAAGTAACTATATAAGACCATAAAATTGAACATCAGTGGAGTTATAGTGTTCTATTGTGTACTCCTTGAGGCGCATCTTGTTCTGAGACCAGCCATTCCAATTCCGAAGCTTTGGGCAGCTGCCTATCGTTAAATCTCCGAATCAGGGACAATGCTACACTTTCAGCTGAAGCTATGGAATCGTTCAAAGCATTCGTGTAAGAGATTACGGGGGTTTGGGTAGGAGTGAGAATGGGACTTGAGGATGTGGGCAAATGCATGTTGGCTAAGGCTATGCGCCGTCGCTGGACCAAGGTTTGTGAAGTAGTTGCTGCAGTGTTCGATCTTCGAAGGTCGACATCCGAGTAAAACGAAGCTAACGAGACTGAAACTCCTAAGAGAAACAAATTTAATAGCTGTTCAGAAAAGCAATTCATGTAAAGTATCGAACCTGAGTCTCGTAAGGCCACTAAATTGGACTCTTCCAATCCTAAATCGAGTTCTTCGTCTGAGGATATGCTGGGTGACCCACTCGGATATGGACTGGAAGCTACGGAGGAAATATCTTGATCTGTAGTTGTATCTTCAGTGCGACCATCACTTAAAATGTAGCCTCCACTTTTAAAAAGCGTTTTTTTAGCTTGGGCTTGCTGTCGTTCTGCTAATCGTTGGCGACGACGTATCCGTAGGCGTTGTTTTAGCATGCGAATTTCTTCGTCACTCTCCTCGCCTTCTTCTTCTTCAAATTCGCTGGCTTTCATCACCTGAGTGAACTTTACCTTAAGAAAAACAATGGATTTGATTAGGAAACTCAGATTCCTAGGAAATATTTAAGGCTTACTTGTTCAATGGCGGCTATCATAGCTTCGCAAACGCTGAAATGGGCATTTTCTCGGTCGAGTTCAGCACAACCTCGTTTGAACTGGGTGGAAGTTAAGAAGCTGGTCAAGCTTTGACCTTCCTTAGGTCGGGGGAGGTACCCAGCACCCGTTGAGGCAAGCTGGATGCTCATTCCACCGTCATCCATGAATCTTGGAGACGGTTCGACGTAAGAATCTTGTTCCTCATTGGAATTCAATGCTGACGAGGAACCTAATCAAAAAGTGAAGGAACTTAACATTTACTTTCGTTAAATTTTAGTTCTAAAGTTAAATTACCCGAAGCTATGGAAAGGGGAAAACTGGCTGATGACACGGCTAGCACGGAACTAGGACGGGAAAATATAGTTTTACAGGGATCTGGTTTATACAATTGATCTGATTGGGAACGAACATGACGAGATTTTGCCTTCGGGATCACGCTTGGTTGAATATGACTTTGAGAATCAATTGTAATTATACTGCGAGTGTCTGATTCTTCTCCTTTCTGTAATTCATTATTGGAGAGGTTTAAAAGACCGTCAAACTCTTCAGCTTCACTTATGGCTTCCGCCATGGCTAAGTTTGAGTAAGCAAAAACGTCGGTCCTTTATTTTTGTTTACATGCTGGCCAACGCAGTGGTAGGACGATCATCTGTAGGACGAAGGAGCCCAGTTCCAAAAGAGCTCACCTGTGCAAAGGAGCCCAGTTCTAAAAGAGTCCACTCCTAGTCCAAAGGAGCAGTGTTCTGGATCTTTAAAAAAGATCCGATCCGATCATTTGGCCGGATCGGATCGGGGCTGCATCACGAAGTGGTCGGATCGGATCTATTTTTCCCGAAAAATTTGCCGATCCATATCAGGCCACCTAGTGTCCGAAATATGTTCGAATTTTTCGGTAGTTATGCAAAGGGACCAATTGAAGAGTAAACTTCCTGATTTTGCATAAATTTATCATCATTGATAAATTATGGCCAAACATAGTAAATGATAAATGTGCCTTAATTCCATTCAATTGTATTAAGCAAAATAGCATTTAATATTCATCTTTCCTATTATTTTTCAGTTTTGGACGGATCGGATCGGATCCAGATCCTCTAAAATATGGATCGAAAATTTTAGGCCGATTTGCATAATTTGATCGGATCGGATCGAGCAAAGTTGCCAATTATCGAGAAGGATCTAAGATCTGACCAAAACAGAAGATCCAGAACACTGCAAAGGAGACCACAAAACCGATCACTGTGGAAACAACCCAAGCTCTATAGATAGAGTCTATAGAGATCTGATATAGATCTCTATAGAGATCTGATATAGATCTCTATAGAGATCTGATAGAGTCAAAACGACCTGATGCAAAACGACCTTGCTCAAAAACGACCGTGTCAAAAACGACCGTGCCCATAACGACCGGCTTTGAACATAATTGAGTTGTTTTGTTAGCTGGGCAAGTCCCTTCAGGGACTGCCCAGCAGGGTTGCCAGATTTTTTCTGAGTCAGCAAACCAAAGTAACCTGAAAAAAAAACCAAAACAAACCAATTTTTTAAAAAGTGTTTAAAATTCGAATTTCTAAAGCAATTGCTTCACTAATTGTGGAAAACGTCTGCGATACCACCGCGACCTATTTTCCTATTAAACTCATGTCGGAAAAATCTTCAGGATTAAAGATATATCAATAACAAATGAATTTTAAATCTTAAATCTACGAGTACTTACCAGCACAACGGATGTTAAAAATTACGGAAGAATCATATGCGCCCAACAATAACTACGTTTGGACTGTATCGAAAAGAAAAGACTGCAGTCTTTTCTTTTCGATACATGGGGCATGACACGTGCGTCGCATAAACTGTAAACACGTGGACTAAACACAGGAACTAAAAAGACGCGTATCAGGATCATACGCCGTATCCAATCACCTTCCGGAAACCTTACGAAGCGCGAAATACAAAGCACGAATGCAAAAAAAATAAAACTAAAAAAATTAGGAGCCCAAAGCTAATTTATCGAAACGTACACTAATTTAGAGAGATTCTTCTGTAGCCTAGAATGAAATTGCGATGATTTCTCCAAACAAACCATAAACAAACCAAAAACCCAAACCAAATTTTTGTAAACCAAAGCCTTTCAAAACAAACCATTTTCCCCATTTTTGGTTTGGAAAAAAACCATCTGGCAACCCTGCTGCCCAGCTTATAGTATCGTCTGTTATTAGCTGGGCATGTCCCTTCAGGGACTGCCCAGCTTATAGTATCGTCTGAGGAGTCAAACCTCGCGTGTCAGTTTGCCTCGGGAGGTGCCCGTAAGGCCTGTAGGATTGAGGGGTGGGGATGGGGGAGGAAGATAAGGCAATTTCGCTAGAGGCAGAATCGGTAACACGGTTCGGTGGATAACTGAGCCAACATTCCTGGTGCCGTTACTTACGCCGTGGAAAGTCGCAGTTGGCTCTGCGTGCCAAAATTTTTCAGTTTTGGCACGTTTTCGTCTAGTGTGTTGGTGTGGAAACGCTGCTTGTAGCGTCGTTGTGCTTGCGTTTTTGTTGTTTTCAAGTTCTGTGCGAGTGAAGTTTCTTCTTTTTGTCGGTAAGTTTTTTTTTTCCTAATAATATCGTGTTCTGGTGTATTAGTTGGGTTCGTTGTTTCTTTACTATCGTAAGTCCGTTTAATTATTTCCTTATTTCGTATTTTTATTATAGTTCTTTCTTAGCATTTTTAGTTTGTTGATCTGTCTTTGTGTCTGTCTTTGTTGATGTGTCGTTTTGTGTTATTGTAATTCTAATTGTGTTTGTTTATTTTGCAGGCTGTAGGCGGCCGTTTTGTTTAAGTGGCGGGATTTGTCACTGAGATTTTTACTATTATTTATTTTATTATAATTTTCGTTTCTCTCATTTATTTACTTTAGTTTTCTTGTATTATTAGCTGGACAAGTCCCCTAATTGGGACCTTCTATTTTTCTTTCCGTCGTGTGTTATGTATTTGTTCGTTTCATCTATTTTTTCCCTCTATTATTGTTTTTTCTTTTTAGCTGGTGTATTTCTCTAGTTTTTTTATTTATTTAATTTCCCTGTATTACTACAGGTTATTATGCGTGTCTGGTAGTGCACTTTATCATTTTCTTTTCAAAACCTGGTTCGTAGGAGTTTACAGGTTTGTTGGTGTTTTTTTAATTTTCAAAAACAATCCTCTTCCACTGTTTCACTGCAGCCATCTATTGACAAGAAGCTTCCGTTCCTGTTCACGCCTTCAGACATCCACTTGCCCAGCTTATTCGACAGTTAGACCTGTCGTCTTGTTACAAGATTAATTTTTTCGAAGAACTATGTCACAGGGTTTTGCAGAACTGTAAACTAATACCGGAAAAATAAATTTATAATATTAACGCTCTGTCGTGTCAATAAGTTATTTAAAAATAATGTTTTTTTTTCTAGAAGCTCAAGTTATAATTTCTTAATCATTTCACCGTAATTTAAAATGGATGTTTCTGGTGAAAAGAACCAAAGAAACAAGGAAAGTGCAGTCAATTCAAATAAAATAACAGCATTATAACATTATGTGCTCGTAGACAACGCTGGTCTATCAAACAAAGCGTCTATCAACGCTAGTCTTCGGAGAACGTGTTGCCAAATGTGAAACGAAATTTTCTCCGTGAAAGGTAATGCATGGTCGATATAAGGTTTATTTAGATTTTACTATTGTTGCTTTCTTTTGAAGACTGCTTTGGATATCTGTTAAGTTTTTTAGGAATTTGGCATGATCGAGGTTGTTCTGTAGAGCACCATTTTCGCGTGTTTTTTCTCCTTCAAGGCGTGGTATTTAGTGCACACCGATAGCTTTCGTATCCATTGCATGGATTTATTTGGTTCCTCCCAACGCGTGGTTGAAAAGGGTGCGTTTTATTGTGAACGGAACTGAGTAACTGCGTTACCAGACCTGCGTTTTATTTGACGCGTCTTCTTATAACCGAGTCCGACTCGCTGGCTTGAAGCCGTTTTATTTGTCTGACGCGTCGTCTATTGTGCGTTTTATTTGTGAGAAGCAGACGCGTCGCGTCTTTCCGGCAGTGTTCTGGATCTTTTTAAAAAGAATAGATCAGATCAGATCAGATTAGATCAATCGGCCATTTTTGATCTGATCGGCGTTGACCCTAAATTGCAGTGATCTGATCGATTTTTTCAAGAAAATGCACCGATCCCGACCGATCAAAATCAGGTCATCTAGTGGCCATTTCTATTCAGTTTCTAACACCGAAGCGCTTTGGCCACTCTTGTGTTTTCGCGCCATCGCGGGATAGACGTCCTGCCGGGCCGAGACCCGCGCATGAGAGCCTTTGGGCAAGTTTCGGGTCGGCTTCGAAGTCGAGAGCCCATCCCCTGGCAATGGGACCGAACGCGGCGGTTCCGACTAAGCGGGTAATGCTTCCTACATCGCGTTCAGCGGAGCCCGCAAGTGGCGGCGCGAAGAAAAAGTCATTTTTTTTAGATTGCGCGTGTAAATTAACCAGAGCACCTACAGACTTGTTTAAGCATTCAAAATAACGACTACGATGATGTCCCTATGAGTACCGGGATCGATTTTGAATGCACTCATAAAGGCGCTAGGCCTCCGGCCAACTGTCCCCCCGTG
>JAGJRP010000579.1:0-37536 GCA_022832235.1 Lepidurus couesii | reverse complement strand
CTTATCTTTTCATTATTTAATGTGTATATCGCTCAACAATAATAAAGGTTTTTAACGCAGTGTTCCTACTGTTGTTATTAAAAAAAAAGGCTCTTACCTTTCTTGGGTTGTTTCCACAGTGGTTGGGAAGTGTGCTCTTTTGATCTACAGAGTGGGCTCCTTTGGACTAGGGGTGTGCTCTTTTGGAACTGGGCTCCTTTGCACTAGGTGGGCTCTTTTGGAACTGGGCTCCTTCGTCCTATAGCCAAAAAAATATGTAATGTGTTATGGTTTGTTTTGTTCGTCAGAAATAGTATGGACCTGTTTCCTTAAAAAGTTAATTAAGATGGAACTCCCATTGGAAACAAATCTTTCAGATTCTGCTGAATTCCGAAAAGAAAAGAAAACCCGAAAAAAGTGGAATCCAGCTACAGAATCCCAACTAATCGAGCTCATGAAAAGGTACACCATGCTTTGGCACCCGAAAGACCCAGATTTTAACAGCTATTCCAAGAAAAATGAGTGCTATAGCAAAATCGCAGAAGAGATGAACCTCGGTCCCATGTATGATAGTAAGAATTTGTTTCTTTTTATTTATAATTAAATTCAACTGTTGATCTAATTATTATATTTGTGACTATATAGAGTACAAAATTAAGGAGAAAATAAAGAATTTGAGAGATTCGTTCCAGCGGGAAGAGAAGCGGTTTCGCGAGCAGAATGGTAATTTCACATCCAGATGGGAACATTACCCGGCAATGTGTTTCCTGAAAGAAGTGGAAACCTACGACATGGCTCCAGGAGCCTTAGTTGTAGAAACTCCACTTGGCGGGGTATGTTTCCCATTCGCAAGTACACCACTCTGAGCTTTGAATAATCTGTTTCCTTTTTTTCCTAGGATGGACCCTTGAAAATTACATTTCCCACGGACGATGAGGTTATGCTTGGTCAATGTGCGGGCAAAAAATCTAAGGAGTATTTTGACCCATTAAACTGCGACAGTGCTAGACGAGTTAGTAAAGGTTACAAACGCCATAGAAGCGTAAAAAACACCCAAAGATATGAGAAAATTACGAAACGCTTCTTCAATCTCCTGCACGAGAACCCTAAAGATGATTGTGACCATTTTGGTTCTTATGTTAGTGCGCATCTAAAATCCTTACCTGAAGAAAGTCGGACAAAAGTTAAAGAAAACATTCAGGAAATACTTTTCCAGTTATCTGGTGATATTCATCCTCAAGCTACCAGCCACGAATCGTCTACGCATAGTTTACCTCAGGGACAAATAAATCAACGCCTCATAATAAGCGATGTTAGAACAGAATTTATTAGCTTGGATCATTTTGACTTAGGTTAATAGTCGACAAAACTAATCTTTAACCTTAATATTAAATAATTTGATTTGCTGAGTGTTACAGCATTCTTTTATGTACTTCAACTTTTCCTCGAATAGAAAATGATTAGTTTTCTATCACGCTTCCTCATCGAAGCAAGTCTAACGGGGCTGGCAAGAAAAAAGCGCCAGGAACAGCTTACTTTATTCTTCGACAAAATGCGGCAGCATGTTGTCAAGGGCTCGCTCGAATTCGTACATTTCTTCATCGTGCTGAAACATCTGTTTTTTAGGTTTTGCTATCTAAATTACTATAAGAGCTTACCCCACAGCCAATCAAATAATCTAGGGGCTTATTCGCCCATCCTTTACTCTTAATTCCGAGCTTGCTTGCGAAAACAAAATTCCCAGTCCGTGTTTTCAAGGAAGTTTCAATTAACCAGACAGCCGCTATAGCGTCCATTTTCGTGGCTTCTGCTGATAGCATCAGCCGAGCGTGTGCCTGCGCTATAGTAGTCCTTAGAAGTAATAAAGATAAAACATATAGTCAAAGGATTAAGTGATAATGTTTACAAGGTTTGCAATGTAAAGCGATTCATCGTAGTTGAATCTTCGCGACTACGTCTACAAGCTATAAAATATTGCTGCAGTAGAGTCTCAGCGTCGGGGTTCAGTTTTGGAATTTGACCATTGTTAACCAAGGAAAGGTACTATTAAAAAAAGTTTACTTTATCATTGCTTAGATTTCTTAATCTACCTGCTTAAACTCCTCATCTGAAATAATTAGTTTAGGGTTAGTTCCAGCTGCAAGATCGAAGATATGGTCGGTAATAGCCAGATCGTCCTCTTCGGTGTTCTTAACCGGAGCCAAGATAAGTCCGAATTGCCTAAAGAATAGAAAACGGTGATTATTCATTAAAGAGGTGTTCGAAAACGACCAAGTTTCCCTACGTACGAAAGCGTTGATAGAAGTACGGGGTCTTTGAAATTGTTGATTAAAGGTTGGTTTGGCTTATCTGTACGTTGGAGGACCCAAATTGCACATTTCAACGGCAAATGCATATTTTCAGCTGAAATCGCATTATGCGATAATGCTGACATAGGAAAGTGTGCAGGTTTAGGTTGCATTTTTTTGTAGTGCTAATTCCAATTTTTTACTTGTCCTGAGCTCAGTAAGATTCGTTGCCTTCCAAAGGGAGAGCTGCTGCATGTAACAAACTCCTCCAGCGGCCAGTACAAGCGAACCTGCTTCCGTCATCCTTTTGCCCGATAAAATATCATTGGACTCGGCAAGTCCTAGGGTGTCGGTTTGTGAATGATAGATCGAGCGATCGGCTAGCTTGGACACGCCTTGAATTACATTGCTCATCATCCTCTCTTCGGAATCAAGGATTACTACCGAAAGCGGGCTCATCTAGAAAAAAAGTGTTATAAATGAATTGCTGCTAAGGAAGCTAGGCTTAGTTACAGAATTATTGAGAGAAGCTAGACTTAGGAGCAATCCTAGTTTTAGCTGGAGTGCGTAACCCGGTAGAGATGCCCCATTCGCCAGCAGATAGGCCACGCTTAGTGGGAAACTCCAAGGAGATTCCCCACATCGTTTGCGCAACTCACGGAACTTTTCTGGTAAGTCATGCGTGGTCAAGTAGGGTATATGAGGAGCGACATTGTTCACCTCCAAAGCCGGATAATTAGATTTAGCGAAGTTATGCCTTGTTTCTGCCAGGACGGTAACATTGTAAGTACTGCCCAACTCCATACGGCTAATGAGTTCGTCTAACAGTGTACGAAGTTATTGCAGCTGTGAAACAGGTTGAAACGTATTACCTCTGACAGTTAGCAGGAGACTTTGGGAAATATAATAGTTCGGGTTGTTGAAACGTTTGCATAGACAAGCGGGATCAACTATTCTGCAAAGCACAAGAGTACCCATCACTCGGTACTGTATATCTTCCTCCAACACAAGATGACATTTTGCACATCGACAAGCTTGATTGGAAATGCTTCGAATCCCGGGAGTGAACACGCGAATCCAAGAATGTTGCCGGTCAGAATTGCACTCGGGGGTTTTGCAGACAAATTTGGAGCTTTGTCTGGGAAATGCAGAAATTTAATCAAGCTAAAAGTAATGAGCAACGTTTCTTCTTTAGTACTTACATATATTGGCCAACTTTGGAAATGCCGGTTGTGACTCCGGATATTGTCAGGTACCGAAAGCCAGGAATAATAACTGCTTTGGGATTATCAAGCAGAGAAGGGAAATTTTTCACTTGTAAATGGATTATTGGCACAATACGTTGGCTTAGTGTCGGATAAATATTTTCAATTTCGGACCTTACAAGGGTTTCGAATACCGTTGTTACTGCATAAGGACTATCGAATAAACGGCTCAGTAGCGTAGCTAACATAAAGAAACACGCATATTAGTCAAATAGATTATAAGTAAAGGAGACTTTTAGAAGCCGTTACGGTAATGTTCTGCGCATTCGTAGAAATCCAGCTCCGTGGGAAAACGAATTACTTGGATTCCTGTAGTAGCGTTTTGAAGAGGTAACAGCGTTTGAAGGTACTCTAAAAATTTTTGATGCTGTTCGGAGCCAATTAGCATACGAGTAGCTTCACATAATACTATTTCTTCTTCCATGTTTCGTTTCAATTCAAATTCACTCCAATATTCTCCAAAACGGGTTTCGAACGTTTATTAAGCCCGCTTCTAGTAGGTTTCACTAGTAAAGTGCTGCCATCGCTTAAAATATTCCACAAACTCCCGCGATAGGGCCAACGGTCGGGGCCATTTTAAGGCCGAGGGCGCGAAGATATTTTGTCACACGCTCTGTTAGTGAAAACAAAAAGTACAATAGACAACAAATGGAAGTGTCTTCCCGTAATAAATGTAAAGTACGGATTTTGCGTGTGCTTGGCGCTATATATCCTTGTGTATTGTACAGTACGTAAAGATAATTAAGTATTACACATAAACATTAAGCTGAATGACGTTATGGTAAACACACACTGCGCGCGGGAAATGGTGTCCCGACTATTGTGTTGCTGTTTTCATTCTGCTTGGATGCAGTCTTGTGCAACGGAAAACGCGATGCTTTACGAACTGGGCGATTTACCAAAAAATTAAACGGTAAGAAGAAAAAGCCTATGTAATTAATGCGGTGGGTTGCGGTTGGATGAAAACCTTAATTTTGCTTTTACATTGCCTTATTATATCTCAGGCCCATCGCCTTTAGGAATAAAATACTGCTACACGAAGACGTCTTCATCAACTGCACTTGCTTTCCGAATAGGTTTGTAACTACGTGTTAAATTATATTCCCGTGTAGTTAATGGTCGTTATGAGTGTATATAATATCTTAAAGAAAGAAAGACTGCAAAGAAATAATCCATGGGTTCGGAGCTTTTCATCCAGCATTCTGGATCTGCATTGCTAATTAGGCAATAAATTTATGCACAGGGTTGACTGATTTGGTGGGTACACAGTCAAATGTGGCATCTCCTTTTTTTCTTATTTATATCTCAACGTCTTCACTTACATTCAAGGATGAGGCTGAGCCACGACTTCATGCAAATCCGTACTTGAGGATTGCTGGTAATGACTGACGACTGAATCCGCTAAGCACACAATTTCACCAAGGTGCACGCGAGAGCTGGTGTTGAATATTTAGCAGTCTAATTAATGCATGGCCGAAGGAAAGGATGGCACTTCAAGGGCCTATTGTCTCTTGATAACTTGGGAAGACGCCGAGGTAAGGAAAGCAAGTTTGAGTAAGCGCCTGCTATAGCTTTGTAAAATGATTGAGTTATCGGGATGCCCGAAACTCAGCACCTGAGCTGAGCAGCACTTGACACACTTCAATCTTAGCCAATCTCGGTATCAAAAGTTGGCAGTTAGCGCGGACCGGTACCACAATGGAACTCTTACAACTGAGATCTTCAAAAATTAGACAAGCCCTGTTTGTTATTGGCACTACAGCTGGCTAAACTTCGCAAGTTGTCGTATACAAAAGGCATCGAAGGATTTTCATGAGAACATCAGGGAAAACTGCGAAGAGAAGAAACATCTATTAGGACCAAGAACGGGATTGAGAGCTCATTAATGGTCTTGTCCAACTTGCGTTGGGTTTCATCAAAGGGAGGCAAGGCTGGGGAGAAAGAAGATTAGGAGAAAAACTAGCTTTAGCAAGCGACTGGCGATTGGTAAGGGAGCCACAAGACTTTTAATCGAGGCAATGTGTGTCAGAGGCTTCCCGATGATTGTACACGATAAGCCTTTTGTTGCTTATTTCTCTTTCGGGGAAATTGTGTGCTGCTCACAACAAAGACTGGCCCAAGTTTGGAATTTAATTGGCTGCACCAAGGGTAACAAATTGAGATTGGCCTTATTGGAAGCAGACGGAGGAGGATACAACTACTGCATTGCAACATCATGACGATGATGGGGGAAGTTTGTCGAAAAGTTTGTTGTTTTAACCGGAAACAATGGCGCTCCACTTATTGGAATTGCCTCGAACCTCTGCTATTTCAAGGCTTTGTAAAGTCTTGTGTAATAACCCATATTGAATAATAAGACCCATATAGCTGTAACCTCAGTGTAGGGGTCTTTTAGTACGTACAGACCTATTTACTGTATTTGTTTAAATACATTAAATAGGTCTGTAGTACTAAAAAGACCTCTACAAGGTTTTTTTCTTTTAAAAAAAAAAGGTTTCTTGTAAGCCAGTAAGGCTTCTTTGTCTATGTTCTGAAGTTTTTTTGTAATTGGTTACCAAAAGGATTGGTTAAGATTAAATGTGGACCCTATACTCCCTGGCTGTTGGTTTGAAAAACAAGCTTTCCTTCCATTTGAACGGCATCGTCTTTCTTTCTGAGTCAGAGAAGAAGAAAATTATGAAGCTGTACAGCAAAAAAATGTATGGAATTTCTTCGAGAACACAGACGTTAGCAATCTCAAGTCTGTTTTGCATAAATGTACGCATACGAAGCTTTCTGAGGTCTTAAGTTATGTTTATAAAAAGCGTATAGAAACTTGACTAGAGAAACATAGCAAAAAATCTAACAAAGAAGAGGTCTTTCAAGTTATGAGACAAGTCAATAGACCTCCCGTCGTACTCGCATTCAGCGAATCGCACTGATATGCAAAGGAAGCTACGATGCCATGTACCCGAGGCAAATCAAGCGTGTGGGAGAAACTGTATATTGCAACGGAAACGCTGCATACTTCATAGTCCTCTCCGTGTCGGGGACTTAGCTTTTAGGTGTCGTCAAGAGGTCTAGCAGCAACTTCATTTCTGGCGGAGACGATACGAAAAATGTACGTTGCAACTGCTCACTCGAAAAAACCCTGCTAGAAGATGTATGGGGAAAATGGAAAGGATAAGGAATCACTTATGAAAAAATAACTTTGACTGTATCCCAAAGTATCCGATGTATGCATAAGCTATGCATGAATAAGTCCAAAATATCTCCTAAAGGGGGAAAAAAGCGTCATGGGAATCCGAGAGGATTTATCCGATTATTTTTGTCCAGTGTTGGTCGTCCACAGTTCGTGAGGTGTTTCCTCCCTTTTCAAACCAAGTCTTTTTTCCCCAAAAAGTTCACTTTCCTGTTTCTGGCATTGGTTCTTTTCCTGTATTTTCACCATTTCTTTCCATCGGCGTTCACTAAATACAAGCTTGTATTGCAGCCTAGTTGTGTCGCAAGTTGAAAAGCTCTTGGTATACTTGGAAACTTCGGCCGAGACACGTCCACCTTTCAAGCTTTTAATTTCCTGATCGAAATCATTCTACTTTCTAGCGTGCAGAGAAAAACCAAACAAAAAACTGTACCCTGCCTCTGTCAACGAACATTGGTTAAAGTACAGACGAGACTGTATTGCGAGAGGTTTAGGCCGAGAAGATTGGTCAGTTGGGAACTTGCCAGCGTATAAGTATAAGTGTTGCATTCTAAGAGAGTATTTACTGGGCTTAATTTATCCCCAAGCTTCGACGACTAGTTCTTTAGATTGCTAGCGGATACTTTCGACGTTATTGGAAATGACGGCTAACTGTCATGTTAAACCAAACATTGAAGGGAAAGGGGGATTTTTTGTGCATCTGTATATAATTATGCCATATACCCTGCTCATATGGATAAACTATATACTGTATATACATAGAAAAGAAAAAAATCTTCCAAAAAAAATGTCCTGCTGCGTTTGGCATCGGTTGCCTTGCTCCCATATGGATCCCAAGCCGTTGCACGATATAGGAATAAGCCCCGATTCTGACTTCTATTTACTGAGCCACCATAATGGATGTCATTATTCCCTTAGATACCATTAGGACTGCACTGGTTCATGAAATAGGGGAACTGATGTAGAAGATGCTTGCTTTTTCTTCTACTATACAACTTGGAAAAAAAGTGACTGACTTGGACTTGCACGCGTCAGTAAATCAGTAACATAACGGAAACGAAGATGGAAAAGACAGCCCTGCTGGCATTCCATAAGGAAAAGTTTTTTTATCTGCTTCTTTCGTTGCTATCGATTATTGCTATTATAATACCCTGTTAGTATTGCTTTTTATTATTATTATGGATTGTTTCTTTAAAAAGAACAACATTTTACCAGATGATGAGCTAACGACTATAGTTTCATGAGGAACAATATCTCGTTATCAGCTACCATTTAAGGCTCATCGGGCAAGTTCTTGGCGTGGCTGATTAACTCATTTTGTTGCTGTATAAAAACACGAAAGTCCACGTAACGAAGCGTACAATAATACCTAAATGGGCTTCGCTGAACCTGTTCGCGTTCGCTTCAGATGTACAATTAAGGTCATACATTGGTAGCTATATATTACATGTTTGCTATGCTGCTGGGTTAGCTAAGGTTAAATTCTTGTTATCCGCTCTGCCAGAAGGGAGCCTTTTTTCTTACTTGCCCCCTTTTTTGCGGGAGTTTCTTATGTAAAAGCGAAGGCAGGTGTGGGCGGAATATCTTAGATAGCAGAAATCCTTGGGGATCTGGCATAGCTGGAAACCTTAAGTTTTTGCGTGTTTTTTTTTACAACTTTCTTCACTGAATTCAGTGGCACCTGGCGGTTTGGTGTACTGAATTAGAAGTGGCTTGCGAAATGTGTGATTGCAGTTGAGAAGGGATCTTGCTGCTATTTCTGTGCGGCGGCCTTTGCCTGAGTGTAAGTTCAACGAGCATTGTTTAGCAGAGAAGCAGCCTTCTTTTCAAGGGAGAAAGGTAATCAGTTCGAGTGCTGGATAGACTGATCAATCGTGGCTAATATAAAGTTTAGACGTTGTGACCGCTGCACGTTGTTGTTCTATGCCCTTTCGCTATCGCCAAAAGCCAAATCGGGAAATTAGAAGAACTAATGCTGATGGATCAGAGGACAGGAATTGCTCACTGGGCGTATGAAAAGGGCAACAGCTTCGTAAATTTCTTAGAGAAAATGCTCGGATTAGCTGGATCGTGATGGCTTTGTATCGCAGTTTCCAGTCTGTGAGGTACAGTATTGACTCCTATTACAATAGACTAATGGGACGACAAACTGTGATATTTGGTAGAGCTCCAAAAAAGGGATTTCATTCAATTATGCGTTGTTTTAGTAGACTCTATTTGGATTGCACCATGTACGGTAATAGTTTGACGGATCTCTCGAGTTATTTTCGATTTCTCGTAGCAATACGTTTAAAGCGATTTATAACGCACAACACTTGGTGGTCTAAAACAACCCCGCGCTACCATCGCTCATCATTGAATCGAAGATTAAGACAAATTTGGCTGTGGTATTGGGTTAGGAACCGGCATCTGGTTTAAATTTGAATATCTTCAAGTATGGATACAGATTCAAGTCTTGGGGCCGCTTTTCTTTGCAACTCCACATCAATCAAGGTTCGAGTAGCTTTGACAGGACAAATTGACGGCCTACATATGCATGTTTGGTGCTTAGGTGCAAGTCACCTGTCATTTCCTGAGTGCGGTGATGGTCACCCTAATACGGTCCTGCCACAAAGCATCTTAAGTCACGTCGTTTGTTTTCCGTGATTTCGTAAAATACAATATAAAAGTTTTCAGCTTTACTCTCGCTTCCTGTCTAACGAGGTCCAAAGTTAGGGCTGTGTAGGCCTGTTAGCTGACCTGCTCTCCTGTTCAGGGAATATTTAATACCATGAAAAGTTCCCGGGAGTGTCGTATTGGGAGATTTACAGCGCGCGTGTAGTGTGAGAAAACGCTTTTTTGGTCTCTTCCTTCCAACGAAGTCAGGCTTATGCTGCTAATACTAGTTAAAATTTCAGTAGTCACGTAAATCACCCATTGAAGGCTATTAGCTGCATTTCCTTACGACCGTGTCCAACTTTGCTTATTATAGCAACACTTCAAGAAAAGTTCCACCAAAAGTCGTTCCGCACAATCTGGGTACTTTCAAACCGGGACAAATCGAACTTTCTGTCTGGTAAGGATTTGGCTGATAAACGACATTTGTCTTTGTCAATTGCGTTTTGCGCAGCTTTAGTTGCCGACTGCCTACATTGTTTTTGCACGGCGAGCAGAATTTTATGCGCTGCAGGTGTAAAAGGTCGTCTTTTCGTGGGTCAGATATGGAGCACACAACAAATAAATATAAAGAAGGAGCCGTACCGTTTCTGGCGTTTTTTCTGCCGCTTACATTACCGTACCGGCATAGGCTTTTGAAAGATGCATGCAAATGCCGGTGGGTTGCATGGAGGTATGCCTTCCAAATAAGGAAAATGATGGAGTATTTTTCCTTATCTTGTAAAAGGCCGCTCCTTCACTGTATATTATTGTTTCGATTTTTTTTTTTACTTTAGTGTGTAATATGGGATTGCTATTACAGGAAATAGACACTCAAGGTTTCCAAGCATAGTTACATGAGCACATTTAGCTTTGCCCGAAAACGTATTTACATCTGTGGCTCCTCAGTTGTAAAGCCGTTATCTAAGGGCTCAATTCAATTTACTAGATAACAAAATAGTAGGAACTGTAGAGCCAATTTTGCAGATTGCCTACTTATTGATCTTGCCCCACTTTCATTATCCTAATTCACATTTTTTTCTGTCCTCAAATGGTCGTTGGGGGACCTTATGGATGTATAGTATCATTAGTTGAATATTGAAAGGTTAGGCCTAATGGAGCTAAAGACTTGGCCCGTTCTTGCGGAAGTGATGGCAGTAGGTGAAAGTATCGGCGTCGTGCCGTGTTCGACATTTGATATTCCATGTAGAACATGTACCAAAAACCAAAAGTAAACACACAAGTTTTCTGGCTGTCGTAGGGACTTTTTCCATGTTTTCTTTCCAATTAGCGTGTATACTTTTGTAACTGAGCAAGACAGTTCCCGTCATATCGCTTTGGCTTCGAGAAGCGGCAACTTCCGCACGCGCAGGTGCTCCAAGGACTTCCCCGAGAGAGTCTTGGCCGAGGCCTTATGAACACATATAGCACGGAAAGACAGAGCAGCAGCAAAGAGAAGCTATAAGTTCCGTTGCAGTGCTCGTTCCAGTCCTTAGTATTCGTGCTGGAGTCATGAATGCAGCTAGCCCTTGTATGTCGTTTCTTGTTTGAACAATTTGGGGTTCGAACGTACCGTACGCTCTGATCGTATAGCCGGTGTTCTCCCTCACCTTTCAAACGATTGTGAGCTCGACGATGTCAATATCTTTCCGTGATCAGAGCAGTTACACACATTCCCCGATACACCTCGATCCAAAGTTGGCCAAGATTCATTGAAGGCTTTTTTATTAGTGAATATCGAAAAAAAAATTTCGTTGGAACGAAGACCCGTGGCATCTGCAAGAGTGTAAAACCCACAATAAAAAAAGGACAGCCGTTCGGTGTTGTATTCGTGTCCCAAAAGCGTTCTTATCCCAGCAGCTGCGACGTCTAGCCTAATGTAGCTGTTTTGTCTGTTTGATTAAACTTTGGATTGGGAACAAAGTCGTTATTTTCATGAAGAGGAAATTCCTTTTTTCTACTTGCCCCCTGCCATTTGCATATGGCAAATGCCCCTGTGTTGGCTTGCGTCGCCTACTCATGTTCAGGGATGCTGCACGATACGACATACAGCAAAGCCATATAAAGGTATTACAGACACAATGTCGTCTAAACTTTCTTTTCCATATCGTCGGGTTACGTAACCGCATGTGAATTACTGTCTCAGCCTTACGGAAGTGAGTTTGTAGAATGCGGATTACACTAAGAGCAAAAAAAGATGAGCCGAACCACGGAGTTACATCAGATAATTACTCGGTTGTCTTCCTCGATTCGTCTCCTTTCTGACTCGTTGATTATTATATGTCAGGTCGTGAGTTGAGTCTCCTTTTTCTGTTCGGCCCCTTTTCCGCTCTGCTTTCTGTAGGTCGACCTATCTTAGGAAATTGTGATTCTGTCAAACACGGCCGTCGACGGCAGACTGCGATATGGCTTGACATATGCAAATAATGAAACGGAGAGCCAGAATAGTTAGCCGTGACATAGACATTGCCTTATTGTATAACATGACTCTTGCGAACGTCTTTTACGTGTCCAATCGTCCAAACACATTTAAAAAAAAAAGTTGTCGGCAAGCTTTGGAAGCGTTTTTTTAACTGACGAGGTCACACAGGCCCAATACGTTCACGTCGTACTTCACGGGGTTGCGGCCAGATTCAAACCCTGGCCAGCAATGTCCTGCTGTGTATTCCTGACTTGTCTGACAGCCGCGCACTGACCGGTCCGGTCCGTGTCCTCTGTCACAGCAAGTCACGAGTACGTACTGTGTACCCCTCGTTGGGCTAAAATCGTGCCTTTTGAACGCTATAAATATATAGATGCGCCCTGAAGAAAGTAAATCTTATCGCACCAGCTGTGAAGGGACTCAAAGAACCTAGAAACGCTACTTGACTTCGCTGATGATTTCCGCAAATAATCTGCCGCAGCGCCCGGGAATTGTTTTTCTTTTTCGTTTTTGATAAAAAAAAAGGAGATAGATCCTAGTGGGATTGTTTTTGAGTCCTCGTCTTCTCTTGACGTCCTCTAGCTAAGTGTGATATGAATGGAATCAACCTCCTTCATCACGAAACGTTTTCACGTCTCCTACGCCTCGTCATCAATTTATAAAACAGACTCTTGTGTTCATACGAAGCGATGTAGAAGAACCACAGATCCTATTAGGAGCCCGAAGATGAAGTCATCGAGTATATAGAGTACTTCAAGGCGAAATTTCTGCTCCCGGTTTGAATACAGAGGGGCGAACTGTTGTGACGTCATCATGTTTACCCACGATTATCTTAAAACAGAGGCGTCCCGGTGTCGGAATATGCAAGTGGAAGCTGATTGGGCTGGTTTTATGCCAAAAAGTAATGAAAACCCAACTTGGAATCTCCTTGAATTGTTGGAACTTTCAATTACTCCTATTATATTTTTTGATGACGTGCCACAGCAGTCACTGTAATGAAACCCCACGCTTTTGCATTTCAGTAAGTAGCAGTAACAGTTTCCAAGAGTTTATTGATGCCAGACACATAATGCATGCGTGTCGTCACGCATTTTCGTGAAGCAGGTATGAAGTGAGGTGACCTTCCCAAATGGAAGATTGACATGCATCGTAAATTGGACGGATGACTATAATTTGGCTTTCCGTCGCCTCTTTACAACAGGGAGAATTGGTTTAGGTTATGATTTTCATTCCGTTGGCCCTGCCAGGTCGTACAAACGGCCGTGGAAGTCCATACTAAATGCGTGTTTAGGAACAGAACAGGCCAGTAAACTTTTTAGTTCTCCAAAAGAGGATCCGGAGCTGGATCTCGAGTCTTCCAAATATCCCGGTGGCTGCTGCCCACATTCGGTATCAGCAATTCCGCGGAGCTCCTTAGGCACGTGCGGCTCCTAGGTTTACGCAGCCTGCAAAGTTCGTCATTGTATGAACCAACCAATAGGGTACAATACCCAGGAAGGAACTTGCAACAAAAAGTGTACATGACTCGCATGCTGTAGATAAAACATTAGATGGTTTTCACCGGCTCTTGTCGCGAAGCCGTGTCCGGAATATAGTTTTTGGATTTTTTTTGCGTACTTCGTGTTAGAATAGCGTTTGTGGTTCAATCATAGCGTTTGGGATTTTTTTTTCTTCTTGTCGATTCAATGCGGTTCAGACACGAAGCACTTCCATCGCGTTCGTTTTAATGCGACTGCATGTTAAATTGGCATAAGCGTATGCTCGTATGCACTATTCCTCTTGGACTATTTAATTTTTTTGGTGGGGGAGTAATTGCCTAGAAAAAAAGAGTTAGTTTTTTTCTTTGCAAACGAAATTACGTTGGCTTTCAGTTTCGCCAACGCTTGCAATTGCTGCAAAGACTACCGGGCCCAATCAATGCTGGTACAGTAGGAAAAACATTTATGGATTAGTGTCTCGTACCGAGACTTACTGCAGTATGGCCGTTGGAAAATACAGTAATGCTATCAGTTTCCGGTCGTATGAATCTTTTTCTAGATCATTCGATTAGATGGCAATGAACGAACCGTAATATTGAACTCAGGGCCTGTAGTAGAACTTTTATGTCAATATTATCTACTAGATATCTCCAATTATGGAAGGGAAAGATGCACAATAGAAGTTTATGGTCAATGAACAGATTTCTCTTTGATCCGGCGCTCCGATCGTGGCGTCTAGAAATGTTGAAAAAAAGGCTAGAAAAGAGATTTTCGGGGAAGACATTCAGGTCTACAAAGGGTCAGCTAAACACTTTTTGTCTGTTGTTTTTGTGTGCTAATAAAGCATCATGTCCTTTGAGCCAAAACAAAATTTCCGGAAGAATCAGCAGATTTCTAGCTTTTTTGGAGGGACGCGGCGGCATCAGTACTGCCGTTGTCATGTGCACTAAATTAGTCGTCCTTTTTCTATCAAGTTGATCCCGAAAGAGGGAGAAAAGGAGAAAAAAGTAAGGATTTTCCCGGGCATTTGCCAGCAAAAGAGGTGGACTATTGGAGGAAAGCAGCCCAAGTGGTGCTCCTTCTTCTTATTTCTTTCCCGTTAGTTCGCTGTCGAGGACGATGAGACTATTTAGGCCTTTCTCGATGAAGACTCGTCGTTTTGCCTGCCAGCTCGTCTGCTCACGTTTGATCCTGATACACGAAGAAAGAAAGTTAACTTTAGCGGGCTTTAAGGGGTCGGGAATCTACGCTGCTTCGTTTGTGTTTCAAAAAGTATAAATAGCTGTGCTCCTTAAATTGGGGTTTCAAGGATAAGGGACATTCCTCACACCTGTGCGAATCGTATTCGGTAGCGTGATCAACGACTACCAACTGCAAACTATATAAGCAAGCCCGAATCCTTTTCTCTTGGTGACACCGAACCGAAAGAGAAAAAAAAAGAAAAAAGCGGAAACACGCTCATGTGCCAAGAACGTATACCGTTCGCACAGAACACTTTTCTTCTCTTTACAAAAGATGTTGGGGGATTCCTAATAATGCGGCTCGGCTAATGATATGCAATTTCGAGTTTTGTAAGAGGCATTGAATGTGTGCCAAGGAATGAGAAACAGCGCCTTAGAGAGTGGTTCGTTTTTACTAATGCGGCCCTCATTTGCCACTCCACGATGGCAGAGCGCGCTATATGCAGCGTCGTAAACGTTTTAGCTCCCTCTTTTTAGCTTTGCGATTTGTCAAATTCGGAATCCACGTCGCAAATGCACTGGACTGACCGATATCAGCGGGCAAAGCAAGCCCAATATAACCTTATTACTTGCACTAATAGCTTAGACTTGTGACGTCAGTAGGATCATAGTCTTAATATGGATTTTCATCATCTATTTCTGTCGCAAAGTCATATAAATTGTAAAAGCATTGATTCGGTGTTTTAAATTTGGCCCGCTTCAGATTTCGCAACATCGGCGAAGCTTGCCGGTAATCTTGCCAGAATTACGCCAGTAAACGCGGAATTTTGGCCAAGTGTCTTTTTGCAGCGGAGTCAGATATCTACTTTGAGTATTGGAAAGCTGTTGGCACATTGTTGCATTGTTGTGATCTTTGCCTGCTGGTGCAAGGGATTTGAGGCAGCTTTGCATTGTCGTCTATCGATCTACGTTATATACATATACCCGACGAACTTCCAATTGATCTTCTCGCTGGGGCTTTTTCTGTCCAGGATTTCGACATTCCAAATGTGCTTTTTTGGGTATCACAAATTCACAGGTGGATTTGCCCGTCTCCTCCATTTCCCGCAGCTGTTAAGCCCGATCGCTTGGCAATTTATGCCTGGTTTTTTCTTTCGTGGCCGGAAAAAATCAGCTTAATATAAGTCCCCTTGCGTGAGGAATACATTCTCGTAGACTTTGATTCAAGCAAGCTAAGCTCTATTGCACATTTGCCTGTTACTCTCGCGATACGTGTAGATGCTCGTCTTAGGGCTTTTTTCGTTTCCTTCTTTCACCATTAAGAGGACTCGTGAGGTTTTAGAACGCGAGAGGGAATTTAATATTTGTAGTTATTGCCAAGACGGCGTTTTTGCGTCGAAATACGTAAAATTCAGTCGCATTAGCCAGGTGGAAATAACCGCGAATGTCTTTCCCAATCATGTTTGTCGTCGCACAACTTGGGAACATGGGAAGACAAATTTTTTTTCTCCAATAAAAGTCAAAGTTCTGTCCCAGAACGACTCTTGGCTGCGTGTTAAGCAATGTCACCCAGTTTTCACGCTTGTGTGGACGCTAGCTGTGTCACCAAGTAATTTTAGACAGGCCCAAGTGTTTACTAAATCCCAAAATAAAGATATTTACAACCTCCTGGGTCTATTTCTTTGATTCCCGGCTTCGACCGACCGATTTTGCTAGAGCAGGCGTAAGGCAACTTATGATTCTCCTCCAAAAGCACACTTGGATTTACAGAGCACACAGAACAACTCACAGTCATAGCAATCAACTCGAGAATCGGACATGTAAAGACCGTTGCATGCGTATAGAACGTTTCTGACAAACAAAGATACGTTTATGGCTGAACAAACGATCTGTATTGATGCATATTCCCCTTTAGTGAGGGGTTCCTTTTTCAATCATTGGTATTTTCACTGTTGGAGAACATTCTGCATTAGGATTGGGAATGGCTAGCGTATGGTCCCCATTGGGTCAATACAGTTGACACGGACTAAAAAGCGGTATTACCGCTGGGCTGTTTGTGACTGAGCCAAGCGTTTGTGAGTGTCTCGCTTAGTAATTTTAATGGATCGAAAACCATTTGGAGGGGAAGTAGACACATTCTGAGGTGGATAGAACTCAACAGTCTTGAGGTGGGGTTGAGGTTTTATACTGCTTTGGCTCTCTGACAAGGGATTTCATGCCAGGTCTATAAGGCGCATCGAATAGCTGGATACGTGGCACCACATTACCTTTCCCGAGGTTGGGGTGACCGCTGTGTGTTCTGATTGCGTAATTGGCAACTAAATGTTGCTAAGGTCCTTAACAGACTCGGCGGGATTGGTTAGACCCCTGGAGTAACCATTGATTTCATGGCTTGTGAAATGACATAATGGGAAAAGATGTCAGTAAAAGCTGCAGTTTTCCAAAGGGGAGTTGCAACTGAATGATGTATAGAGTGGGCGTGTTAGAGGAGACCTTAAAGTTCCCTTTTTACAGCGTCATAATTAGACTTTTGGGAGCCTGTATAAGCATCAGTTGGTCAATAACTTATTTTCTTTTAACTTTTATAGGCTTTTTACATTTTTTTACAACCCAGTAAACTCAAATTGATAAGACGCTCCCCCAGGCGTTAAATTGCTGCCCATTGCTGCGTGCAAAGAAATTTTTCACGCCAGGGATTCCTAGACGCGGATTTATGCCGTAGTGAGGGATGCAGGAAAAGCCAGGCGAAGCTATAACTGATGTTTTCTTGGCTTGATGACCGTCAAACATCATCAAGTGGGACTCTTAATGTACACTCAAATGAGCTCGCCCGAAGTGCTTTTCACTACACGTGTCCGTGTGACCGTAAAAAGAAGTAGCCGTTACAAATTTAACACCGGGACTACCTACGGTGTGAAGTTGTAGAATCTTGTTTCTATTTACAGTCCAAACAAACACGGGGAAGACGATGTAGCAATATTGGAGCAAGTTGCTGGAATGAAAATATGCCAATATGTATACTCTACCATATGTACACTACGCGAAACAAAGTTTAGCCTGCTCTCCGCCCACGCCAACAACCAAGCAAATCAAATCAAGCAAATCTTCCCAAGGCTTTTCGGAAAAAGAGATATCAGTGTATTGTTTAAAGCCCTGGATCGAAGACGTGGATCTGTGTAGGCGTATTGTCAACGAGATAGTGTAACAATGACATTGCTTTCCTGGCAGTTTTTGTTACAACATTTCGTGAAGAGAACATATCTGCTTAGTGGCATAAAAAGACCCTACATGGAAAGAATCTGGAAGGACCAGGTTTCCAAATTAGACTCAGTCGATTGATTCAATTGACAGAAAGGCAATCCGTTGTCGCTCTAAGAAATATATCGCACCTTCCGCTAGACTCTTCGGAGAAGGAAATGGGCAAATTGCCCTGGTTTTGACCCAAGATGGCGGCTTAGCTTTGTCTTGTTTAGTCAGGACTCGGGATTTTTTGCCTATGATGAATCCTTTTCGGCGCAGATGTAAAGAGGGCTCGACTCATTTTGGCTATTGAACGACTGCCTTTGTCAGGGGGAGGTTAGGGTGGTTCATGTCGTTTAAACTTAGTGGCACATAAGAAGCAAGACGCAGGACGCACGCAACGTCCAGATAAGTATTTACCACGAACACATTGAAGGAGCTGTCGAAAAGGAAACGTGATAATGGATAATAGGGCTCGTCTCAAGTGGTTTTTCGGCACCTCCCAAAATGCAGCGCAATCTGCGGTTAGAGGACAGGATAAGGCAATTCTTTCCAAGTTTTCCGGGCTGAACAGCGGCCGCGTGATAACTAACTACACTGGAGGAAAGTCCTTTCAATGAATTCAATATTCTTAAAGCAAAAACTGACTCGGAAAGGCACAAGTTTATTTTTCTCTCCCTCGCCCGCACACTTCTCAAAGAAAGCTGTATTGTATATAGGCCCTCCACAAGTGCTAGAATTTTTGATAGCTTTGTCGGCCACTTCCAATTATTCCTGACGACTCGTCCGGTTCTCTTTTGATCGTAGAAATTGCTTAGGCTCCGGGTCGTATCTATATAGCAATCGTTTACGTCAAGTCGTTCAAAGGGAAGCGTACCATATCGAGCCTCTCTGAATCAGTAGCGTCCATTCATCACCCTTGTGAAGCAGACGGAAAGAGGAAGTGCTGCTGTGGGTGTTTTCTGACGCTACTTTCTTTGCAATCCAACGCATTCACAATGCATTATGCTCTGTCTGTTAGTTATAGCAAGTGGTTTTTGTTCGCCAAAATCCCTTCCAGAACAACACATAGGCTACTCATTATGATGCAGGGACAATGGAAGCTTGGTGAAGGCGACTATATTTCTTCATACTTCCGGAAAGAAAAGAGAAATTCATGTAAATCCTTCGCTTGGAAATGGATTTTTTGATTCAGGTGACACCCTTGTGGCGCAAAGCTGAGCAGTTTTTTTTTTTTTTTTTTTTTTTTTTTTTTTTTTTTGTTGGGTACAGTAGAAGCTTTTTGGGGGAAGGGGAATCGGTTTGGCGCAGCAGTTAATAGTGGCTTATAAGCTTTCGTTCCCCAGGACTGACTGGGTTGCATGGGAAAACATTCGAAAAACTCTGTTTTTCTTAGATCTACGATCTGCAAGATGAGACATGCTTATTAGCTTTACTGGTATTGACCTGTTTTTGGAATCGGGAGTCGCGGGGCGATTGGGGCTGGTCTCTTATTCCTTGTCCCTTCCACGCGAAACTTTGGTGACAGTGGGGAAATGAGAACTTGCCTGTCGGAGAGAAACTGCAATGCGTCACTAAAGAAGAGCTAATTCTAGGATAAGGGTTTCCGGGACTAGGCAAGACTGTGGATAAAGCCTCCAAAGCACGGAACTTAGACAACAAACAAGAGTGTATAGTTTAAAAAAAAATCTTTCTGGAGCTCATTGCTCTGGGTCTAGCCTTTACTATGCCTGGAACTTCCGAGAAAATAAACACACACGTTTACTTTACTTTTCCGTCTAATACGGGTATCCGTTCTGTTGGCACGAAGTTACTATTTCAAATTTCCGTCTTGGGCTGCTAAGGAGCTTCGTCATCACCTTCACATTCGTGATCTGGCGGAGGAAAAGTTCGAAACTGCCGCGTCCCCATCTAGTTGATCTGCAGCACTTTGTAAATTGTTAGGGGAGCTTAGTTCTATTAACTCTATTAAGGAATAAAGTTATTGTCGAGTTCGCAGGGAATAGGGAGCTTTGTAATTTTCTGTAACAAAACCTGACTCAGTAATTATTAGCTATAGTGCGCGTGTCCTCAGCGTAGCCAGATGTTCTCTTTAAAACGCATAGCAGGAAGAGCAAAGGAAAAACACACATAATGTATAATACCGAATCTACCCAGGGTAAACAGTTATATGTTCCGTTTAGTTGAGAAGTGCAGTAGTAGTCCTGAAAATGACGCAGGCAGAAGTGATTGTAGTGACCGCGAAATCGCGGTTATCCTGTTCCAGGAGCCGAAATCTTAAGCTAGAGCTCGTGGTTGCCATGGGAACCCTTCTTTCACGTCAAAAAAGTACGCTGGATGAGTCCCTTTCAAAATTCCTCGTACTCCAAAAGAAGCAAGTGTAGAAAGAACAGTTTCATTTATTGATTAAGCGGATAAATAGAGCAAGATTCATTGTTTACCTGGAATTTTTTTTATCTCTTCAAGCTTTGACAAGTGTGCGACGTTCATTAGGGTAGTATCTTTACCAGCAAATTAGTACGGTGAGAGGATTTACATTTCGAGTGCTTTTATGGACATTATGTTTTCTGCAGAATATTGCCTGTAAAAATAAATTTAAAAAAATAAAACTCTGACATGTCTCAATGGCAATTTCCAAGCCTTCGCTTTAGTACGGCTACCAAACTCGCTGCTGGTCGATTAGTGGGGTTTGTAGCGTACGAGCTAGGACCGCGCTCTGATTAGCGCAGATGACGTAGTTCGGTGGCAGTTTCTCGTGTCGAATTCTTTACTCCGAGGGAGAAAGAAAAACTGTGGCAATTAGGGACCGTCGCAGAAATGACGATGAAAAGGAAGGTTTGCTGAGCCCACTTCTCGGAATCCAAAGAGGATATTTTTTCCAGCAATATATATTGAAAATCCTTGTATTGTACAATCCCATTATCGTTCGCATCATTCCCTTCAGTATATACTTACGTTCCTTAGAGGTTCTAGATTTAGAAATTATGGGGACCTTTCAGGACTTTGAAACCTGATCATGCTTTTTTTCCCATCCGTATTATTGGTCCCATCCTTCCAACCGAAAGCGAAGTTCTTAAAAGGATGGCTTTTAAGCTTTGCTGTAATTAAGGAATTTTTTTTATTTTTTTTCGAAAAAAATATTCTTGCGTAGGTGGGTCATAAGAAAGTCTCAGCCCAGTGGAATGCCATCGTAATCTTTTCCGTTCTCTTCAGCGTAAAAATTTCCGTCACAGTTTTTAAAGAAATATTCCTTGTTTTTCTAACCAACACTTCTTCTGCAGTGAAGAGCTAAAAATAAGCAAACTTGCTTACGTATATCTCCTTGAGACGGTATTCTTGTTGGTGTTCTTTCTTATTATCGGGGCTATAGAGCTGAGAGATTACAATAAGCAAAGAAGAAGCACATAGAGTCGCGCAAGGAGAGCAGGAATGTAGTTCTTTGGGTCGAAGCCAGCAGGAAGAAAAAGAACGGGAAGGATCGCCACATATTTGGTTCGTTTTTTTTTCTTAAGGGAAAAAGGCTGTGGATTTTTAACTTTCTTGCCGTATCTGGGCTGGCACTGGCACTGATATAGACCTAAGCTCTTGCCCTTTCCTTTTGGTCTTTTCTCCCTCCTGATGCTGTGTTCTATCGAGCCTTTACAAGCTAACCTTTAGGGGTGTGCACACGGTCGGGATTTCCAGTAGCCCATGAAAGTGTGTTAGCCCTCTGGGCGATCGATTTATTGCTGCAGCACTGAGAGCCGAGCAGAAATACCTTACGTAAACCCGGCCAGATGCTTTTGTTGTGTGGTATGTAGTACGTAGCGTTCGCCACGTGTGCAGATCTCGATCCCTGTTTGCTTTTTGGCATTTTGGGCTTCCGTAACGAGCAGGTATAGGCTACTGCAGCTATTGCAAGTCGCAGTAATTCCGCACCCGGGAAGTTGCAATCTAAACTCTAGCTACAGCCCAACGGCGGTGACTCGCTTTCTGGATTTCTGATCTCTTCACCCTCATATTTCTCTGCTAGTTTCATGTGACATTTCAACTCTCCAGGGCTCCTTATTCCGCTGACTTGCTGAAGGCGCTTTTCATTATGATCCGAGCTTTTCATTCATATATTTCTTTTGCATCCGCAGCGAAAGAAGAACTTTTTTAATTAAGTGTCACATTTATGAGCGTGGGTGGAATTAACAAGTCGTTGCCACATTAATGGGGCGAAAAGTCCTTCCCCAGAGTGGAAGAAAAAAATTGAAAGCTTTTTCTTCGATAAATACGTTCATCAGGTGTCGTTGGGGGCGGTTGGGGATTCGAAAGATTCCGTCTAATTTGGTTGGGGTGAGCTTTAGCGAACATTACAGCAACATGAGATGGGAGTTTATAAGCTTCGGAAATTAAAGGAGGGAGTGGGGAGGTTGGCGTAAAGTGTTTGACATCCCAGGAGTATTAAAAAGTAAAGGCGAAGGCAGCTTCTCGTTGCTTTTCCCTTTGATTAGCTCTTCTGTGTGAGCTTAAAACTCGTCTTCCTTTAATATCGTTTGCGTAACAACTTGAGTTTATTGAACCAGAAGCTCTCTGCCTAAGCATCCCCTTCACTCCTAGGAGACACTGATTAGCATCCCCACGCGGTATAATTAAGATAAGGTACTTTTTTCCCAGATGTCCAAACAGATATACTTGAGTCTTTTTGGTGCTATTTTTTGTAGCGCCAAGGCTAGGGTGCTCACGTTTTGGTAATTCAACTGAGTCTCACTTGCGTAAGTCCCAGTTGAGTAGAGAAAAGCCTTTTGATGATAGATCTGGGGCTGCGAAAAGGGTTTTAGAATTGCCTCGTATTCAGCGCTGCCTTTAGTTCATTAGCATATCACTTGCCGAAGTCACATTCATCTCTTTATATGCGTTAGTTGATCGCAAGACACGTCTGTCCATACACAGTAAGATTTCGTCATTGACTGCAAGCTAATCAATAACTATACAGTACGATTGCTAGGAAATTTTTTGGTGGGGGAGAGACGGGGGGTGAAGGAAAGTCCCACTGCCGTATTATGATTTATCGGACCTAATATTAGCTCTGAGATGTCGTGATTGAAGTGTGTAAGCTTGGGGGATATTTATTAGTTCTGATAATCCGGGTGTCAACTTGCTTTTGATCCAAGCAGAGCCAGATAAGCAAAAGAAAGTCTCGTTAGCCGAAGCTTGGGAGCCAACTCCGGCATGGAAGGAAATGTATCTTAACGCTCGAACTGCGTCGCAATCATTCCTATTCGTCGTCACTCAGTCGTGTTTCTTTCATTGAAAGGCATTAAGGCAGGCTCGGTTGGAATATTAAAAAGTTCCTCTAGATGAGGAAATGAAATTACCGGAAATTGTGTGTAAGTTCTTGGATGCGTCTTGATCCTTAAATGCTCTAACTAAACTGTTGTCGAGGCCTAACGGTAGCTATAGGCAACAAAGCCTACGGACTTGAGCCGCCTTTCTTTATTTTTGTTTCTTTTTTTGGAAGAGAGAAATTAGGGACAGGACATAAAAGGTATGGTTTCGCGCTTGGAACCCTTGGTTGTGCTTGTGTGCATCTCTGATTGCAGGGATGGTTCATTAATTGCCCGGGATTTCAGGTCTTAGATCATTCGAACACACCTGCATTGTGTGTTGTTGTAACTGCCTGGGAGTTAAGCCATGTGAATAGGAGAAATCGCGGTTTGCATTTGGATTTTGGTTGAGAAGGTCCGGAAAGTAGCTTGTTTCCCATTGCCCTGCACCTGCAACGGTCCAGGTTCGTAGCTTCAAAGGGAAGCTCGGAGACTTTGAGGAATATTCTTCGTAATCCCGAAAGCTTCCTTCCTCATTAAAGGAGCTTTATAGCTTCGTTTGCCGTGCGAGTCTTCCAACTTCGATTTTGTAAGCATAATTCCTTACCCATTACGTATTTCTACTTCCAATTCGCTCTTTCAAAAATAATGGCTTTTAATGACATAACTAAGTTTGTGTGGGTGGGAGTCGTTCACTTTTAGAAGTTTAATAGGGTTTGATACAAAGGAAAGAACTCGTATGCTTCTCCAGGAAATCGAATATAAAGTTTCCAGAATTTAAAAATCGATAACACAAACTCTGAGTTTTGTCTCGGATTCCGTGTATACCACCCTAAGCAGCCACAGGATGACAGACACCGAAGCCCAAGTCTCCGCGTAGGCGCGTACCATTCAAGAGAGCCAAGTGTCTTGCAGTTGTATCTTATAAGGTTAAAACCAAGTAAGTTAGACTCAAAGGATAGACTCGAAAGGACGCAAGAAAGCTCACCTTGGAAGACAGAGTGACACCAGGCTAGAAACTGTCGTATTGTACTGTGTCTTGCAAGTTACTCGCACTCCGCTTTTCTCATTCTACATATCCTATTGTTACCAAGAAAGACTCCTGCAGGCACCCCATAAATATTAGAGGGCAAAAGCATCAAATCTTTCCGTCGCCCTTTGGCCCGGGAGCCCAAAAGAGTTGTGAGAAAACGTGAAAGAAAAAACAGCGTGAGTATAAAAGCTTCAGCAAGGGAGCCATCCACTGAGGTTGCGCCTAAGAAAATGAATCCGCTGCCAGAATCTTCAAGAGAGAAAAAAAAATTTAAAAAAGGATCCGGATTTGAATCAAGTCCAGCTGCGATAAATAACAGCGGAAGAATTCGATCTTTTTTCAAACTTCTCTTTCATCGTCATATTTTTCTCTACATAAATAAAGAAAGAAAGGAATGAGTGGTTTTGGCGTTGTACTGTTGAATGGATCCCGACACGTTCCCTTGAATCGAAAAAACCTTCTAGCTTTATCTAGCGAGATCCATGGCCTGGGATTCTTGTTCCGTGAAACCGACACATGTCCCTTAATGGCTGTCGTTTAATTGCGCGGAAGAAAAAAGAGAGCCTTGATTATGGATTTTTTTTTTTCATTTTTATCCCGCGGCATGACCCTTTTGTGTGTTATCCTATCTCGCGCATTAGAAAATGTGATAATCGAAGAAAAGTGGCCGGTGCCAATTTTTTGCTTGTGTTTTCTTTTTTCCCTCGAATGAGGTCATAGTTCAGTGTCTTGTTTGTGGAAACGAAAACTTAATTCAAAAGATGGGCTCTTCCATTCCATTGTGTTCTTCTCCAGACCGTGATCATAGCTGCTCTATGACGTAGACGATTTCGCGTCTTATCCGCAAATTGAATTGTTTTTCTTCTCAAAAGACCGAAATTGTCGTTCAGCTTTTCTCCAAAGACGCCATTTCCGTGCTTTTATGACTAGCCCGGAGTTGGGTCATAGCCTTTTGTCAACATCTTACGTCAAGGAATGTTTCACTTGATAAAGTTTGCGGTCCGCGACAAAGCCTTTTTACTAGTCTTGGTCAAATAAATTGTTCTTGTGTTCCCTTGCTGAGAAATGAGAGTATCGACGTTTGAATTTCTTGTTGAGCAGTGGCTTTGACTCCGCTGCTCTTTTTTAGTTGTCTTAATCTAAACGTAAAGCTGGGAGTTGGATCTGATCTTGGTCCCAAACAAAGATAAGTTTGTCTTTGGCAATCTTTTTTCTTCTAGGAAGCAGGTTTGTTCCGTCTTTCGGCCCCAACAAACTAGTTCTCTTTAAGTGAAATGTGACAAATCTGCTCTCAGTCGACGTTAAGAGGATGACGGCTGAAGTAGAACATGTAACTTTTCTCTAAGCTTTTTCTTTCAGCTCCTAGAAGAGGTCTAATAGAATGTACAATACAGCTTGGCTAATTTCTCGACTCTTTCTGGAAGCTTTTCTTTGACTATTGAATCTTGGAGGTTGACAAAAGCCTCAAGCGGAAAAGGCAAATCGAATTACTTGTGCAGCACAGTTCCATCAAAGGAAATCACATTGTTTCTTATTGGCAAGATTTCGAGTAGTTTTGGTTTCACGACCCCGACATGACGGGATGAAAAAGCAGGTAGCCCCATGCTTTTTTCACCTTAGCTCTAAAAGTATATATATTTTCTTCATGAGCCATTTTGCCGGCATCTTTCGGTTGGGCGCTACCGTTGAAAGTGTACAGCAAGCGCCATGGTGCGGAAGATCGCTCTGCAGGAGCATTTCACGGAAGACCACCGAATGGCTTTTGCTGTATTGCTGCAGCGCAAGCTCGTTTTCGACTTTAATGGAATGTTTCCTAGAAGGACAAGGGATACTGCTTTCTATATGTGCTTGTGCTGCTGCCGTTGAGGAAGATAGCTGCAGCAAAAGGCATCGCTTTTTTTTGGAAGAGAAAAAGTATCAGTATATGAGCCGGATAAAGAGAGAGGCCTGTGCCAGGGTCGATAAAAGCTACCATTCACGTTTCTTTCATATGCACTTCAGGTTCGAATTCTTATAAGGGCTCTGTTTCGGTGATCTCGCTCTTACCAAGGTTAAGCATCGCGTTATTTATTGCAAACTTTTTCCATTTTTTTTGTTTTTTGTTTTTTACCTAGGTAAGCTTTCATCAAACGCAACACAGCCATCAAAAAGAAATTTTACCCCATAAAAGAACGATACGGATTACGTCACTCGTTATACCAAAGGCCTTATCCATATTAGGACTTATCCATGGAAACGACACATGCCAAAAGGACATCCGTAGTTGTCATAGCAGGACTCTTTGATCCCCGCCATTGTCTTGGTTTGATTTTCGGATGTTTCAGCCAATACTTGTGTAGGGAGTGACCAATATTGGGAATCAATGACATGAAGAGGAAGTCGAGTGTCACGGATACCTCAAATAATAGGAGCTTCGATTTTATCTCCAAAACAAATTTATTTTTTTAGAATCTTTCTTTATTGCAAGACTTAACCCCAGTATATAGGATCTAATGGTAAAGTAAAGTTTTTACCGAAAAGATATTTTTTTTAATAGTACGGTGTCAACTTCCTTTGACTCTGTCTTCGGCCACAGAAGCTTTTGACGCCGAAAATAGAGGCTAGTGTACTTAATTCGGTCGTGGAGCTGCACGTTTCTTTTGTACGCACGTTCGTAACGTACCTGACGGCGAGCTGCATTTCCGGTGGCTACAGCGGGGAGTGTCATTTGGTCTGTTCGTTAGCAAGACAGCAATCTCGTTACGCGTGCAGCTTAGCACATTTAGCGTACTAAGTAGACGCTATTCTGGTTCCCTTCCTCTCTTCGTGGAAACGGTAGTCGGCTTAGCAATTGCCTAAGATTCTGCAAACAGATCAAATGCGTCTGTCTATATCATTGTGACCGAGAGAGAAAGCTTCCAAACTACAAACTCATTTCCCACGGCGTCTCTTGGTCTGTCAAAATCTAACCTGATATCTTGTGTGATTTTATGATTTGCACAAAGCAGATGCAGAGATCTTCAAGTTCGTGGCAATCCGCGAAATTGGAAAGATGACGGGGGCTCTACTCCACTACATTAGAGGCAACTTGGCCATCTTGACCATGACGTTGGGGAATCTGGCCATGCCGTACCTTTTTTAAATGACGACAATGAATTCGTCTCACGGGGGTATGGGTCCTGTGCCCATGGCTTCCCTGAGTTTGGCCTCCTTCGCCGATTCTGCCAATTTTACCATGAGCAGTGGCACGGACGAGGGCTTTTTGGCAAGCTCCCCGGAAGATTTTGCCGAGGACCAGACAGCAACGTGGTTCAGCATTACGATCTTGGTTCTGAAAACGTTGATCATGGCCCTGATCATTGTTTGCGCCGTGTTTGGCAACCTGCTCGTAATCGTCTCCGTAATGCGGCATCGAAAGCTGCGGATTATTACCAATTACTTCTTGGTGTCCTTGGCACTGGCTGATATCTTGGTGGCTTTGGTTGCCATGGGCTTTAATGCCTCTGTGGTGATCCTGGGGAAATGGATATTTAGCTACCGTATGTGCGACGTCTGGAACTCGTTTGATGTGTACTTCTGTACGGTGTCCATTTTGCACTTGTGCTGCATCAGCGTCGACCGGTACTATGCCATTTCCCGTCCCCTCATGTACCCTCTGAAAATCACGGGCAAAGTAGTCGCGATAATGTTGACCAACGTGTGGATTTGGCCCGCGGCAATCTCATTTTTACCCATCTTTATGGGATGGTATACGACGAAAGAGCACCTCGAATTCCGGGCCGAGCATCTGGATCGCTGCGATTTCGTGGTCAACAAAGTGTACGCCATCATCTCTTCCAGCGTGTCCTTCTGGATTCCTTGCACCATCATGGTCTTTACCTACTATCGCATCTACCAAATGGCTTCCCATCAAGAAAAGATGCTTTTGCGAACTGCCGATGCTGCGTACATCCTTCGCCAGCAGAACCAACGTCGAAGCGAAGAAATGGAACATCACCAAATTCATCACATTCAGCACGCTCGTCCACCCCAACCGGACATTCTCATCACCGCTGCTGCTGGCACCGATACGGCCACGATGAACAGCACTAAAGCCGTCGAATCCCGGCACCCAGCCGCAGTGCTGAGTACGAACGGAACCGAAATGCCAAAAGTCAATTTGATGGTGAACGTTCCGGGGGCTAAAGCTCCCCATAGACTCTCCGTGTCCGGGGCTGCAGAGAACACGTTGCTGGTAGAGAAAGAAGACCCCGACTGGCACTCGACCCCGACCAAAGACCGTCATTTGATGAAGTTGAAACGAGAGCACAAAGCTGCCCGTACGTTAGGGATCATCATGGGAGTTTTTGTGCTGTGTTGGTGTCCGTTTTTCATGTGGTACCTGATCATCCCACTGTGTGGCGATAGTTGCGAAAACCCCGCCATTGTGGTTGAAGTCATGTTCTGGATTGGCTACTTCAATTCCACCTTGAATCCCCTTATCTACGCCTACTTTCATCGAGACTTCCGAGAAGCTTTTAAGAGGACGTTAATTTGTGTGTTTTGCTGGTGCGTGCCTAGGCAGCCTGACGCAGCGTACGCTCATATCTTGCGGACAAGTTTAGCCCACGCTTCTGACACGCGAATACGACACACCAGCGGCGATACTATTTCTGGCATTGAACGGATAGATAGCAAAAGACCCAGCACTTGTGCGGTCCATAAACTTTGAATTAGACTTCCGAATCGATACAGAGAATTCAATGAGCCGATCTAGATAGAGAGTGAAAGAAGGATGTATAGAGGTTAGAAATTAACAGCCGCGTCGCGAAACGTTCTCTTTTTTACTCCGTCGAACAATTCCGGCTTGCTTTATTATTATTTTATTTTTGTTTCAGCTCATGAAACTTTTAAGGCCTGGATATACGAGCGGAGAATATGTGGATCTGTCAAATGTAAGCATTTCTGTAGCGCTAGTTTTACGTATTCTAAAAATTCCCGCTGTTTTCCCCAGTAATGCTTTTTCTCGAGTCGAAACCTCGGAATGTTTTTCCTTTTTATAAGATTTGTAATTCCTTTACAGCATACTCCACAAACTCTCTCAAACTTCAGATTTTTTATTTTTTTTAGAGGTCAGAGAGGGATTCGAGGCGTTTTCAACTTAGCTTAGCAATTTGGATGGATTTTCTAAAGCGTAGGTTATGACTTTTTTAAGTTTTTAGTCTCCGTTTCGTAGGCTCAAGCCGGAGTTGTTCGTTTCCTTGAGAAGAAACATATATTTATAGCTTCCAGTAATTGGACCTTGGGTTTTTCGGGGCTCTTAAGTGATTACAGGTTTTCTTTTTGTTTAAAAAGGGCTGCCCGAAAGCAAACTATCTGCACTCAATTCTGTGCAACCTGAATTACGCTTGGGCGACCCAAAGTTATTGTCATACCATGGAAACGTCGCTTGCCACGTACCATAATTATGGCGTACAGTAAACCAATTAAGAAAGGTCTTTTTAGTTTTAAAACTTGTCGTGTTTCGGCCCTGGATATGCTTTGTGTTCCCGCCATCTACGATTTATAGGTCAGATAACAAAATACGGTGGTTGACTGCTAAAACAATCCTTATGAAATATAACGAGGTCACCAGCAACTGTCAACCCAAACATAACTTTTCCAAACGGTGGCTACTTTTTGCCGTTCTATATCCAACTGAAAACAACACATTTGAGCTTTTCCCCACTAATTCTTCTTACGGTTACGTGCCAAAGTTTGTGCGTGGAAACATACCAAGAGAGGATTGTCAGCTCCCCTAAGTGCAATGATATTGATTTCAATATATACGTAACGAAAAAACTGTTAGAGACAATTGCAAACGTCGTTCTGTCGTTCAAGAGACAAGCAAAAGAACGGTGCCTTGACAATTAAAAGTATCCCGTGCTCTTCGTAATTGTTTGCTTTCTCTCATCAATTTTTGTTTTTTTTTAATTTTCGTTGCTACCCACAGAAAATATCTTAATGGTCTTACGTCTCGTCTAATAGGGTCACTTTCCTGCCACTTGAACATGTGTTTCCTATCTCATAGCGGGGAAGACAAGCGCTTATAGTTAATGGTGTATAATTAGTAATGTGTGAGTTGTACAGAAAGAAAGAAGGAAACAAACGTTCCTGTACGGATTGCCGGAGTTTCACCCAAAGAATGTTTGCTGTACATTTTTTGACGTTTTTGATTGATTTGTGCTGTAAAACTTCCTCATGGTTGACTCTCTGCAATGATATTTTATTTTTTAACTTTTCAAAATATCAAGTCTTTCTCCCGAAATGTTTTTGCCGCTAATCACCCAAAAATTCCAAGGTGGAAAGGAGGAATGAAAAGGAAAGTCAGTGGAGTTGTCCAATATAGTCGCGTATTGCAGTTTCTTGTTTTATGTTTATGTTTATTGTAGCAAGTTACACCATGATGTGAAAACTATAGTTAATCGTATTATGATATGAACATTTTTTTATTTTATTTTGCCAATCTAGTCCATATACACGTTGGTGTTCAGTTCAGACTGGGAAATAACGGGATTGCTGAAGAAAAACCAGGGAGTTTTAACAATAATTTGATAAGTATAGTCTAGTGTGCAGAGAACTATAAGAATTGGTTTGACTTATCTTTCGTAAGGGCCAGCATTGAAGTTGAAAATATAACGATGCTCATCCTCCTTTATGTGATCCGCCTGAATGATAATAATCCTCTATTTGAATGACTGACTGGACGTAAATATATATTGAAAAAGCGCGCCGTCTTAAGACAGTTATTTATTCCGATGAAAGGTGTTGGGTTAGAATCGAAAGAAAAGAAAATGTCCTGCACTTAACCGGACAGGCGTCAGATTCAAGCTGGTTGCTGTTTAAGCTTTATGTGTATGTCCATAAACAAACTTACATCATTTTTGTATTCCAACTGACTAAAAAAAAGGGAAAACCTGTGCATAAACTGTTCAGGGTAACGAATGTTCGTCCCTTTGAAAGTTAAAAATGGCGCAGAATGTGCTGTTGCCACGCAATGCTTTTCGTCTTCGTGATTCAAAATATAAAAAATTGGATCAAGGACAACTCGACATAAAAGATGAGAATTTTATGCCGCGGTCGCCTTCATAGGTTATTTGTGTGAGCAGTTGTTTGCTTGGCTTACATCCAGTAAGTATGGTTTATCGCGCTTTAGTTCGCGCGCTCTCTCCCCGATGACGCCGTTGTATGTTAGTTCAATTTGTTTTGATTGTCAATAGCATGAAGCAATTACGATCAGAAATTGCTTTTGTTACATCCTCAAAAGAAACATAAATCTATGCAAGTACTTATCTCGCTCCTCCCCGTGGTGCGTTATAATTTGGGAAATATACTCGTAACCGAGTACTATTGTATTATGAAACTAGGTACCGAAACGACGACAGTTTTGAAATAGGGATTATTATTTTCTTATTTTCTTTCTTCCAGGGAGTTTCCATTATCTGTCAAATTTTCTGCTGAAGTAATAACAAGCTTTGGTTTGGTTTATCTGGGAAATGTTGAAATTCTTATTCAAGTAAAGAGGAGGCAAAAGCTACGGAAGAATTAACGCTTAAGATGCCTTTTGTGTATAAGCATGGCATGCCAGAAGGGTTGCTCTGATCTTGCGTGATCTGTTGGTTTAGTCATTGTTTTCCTTTCAGCATATCTTCCAGAGAAACAACCCCGGAATTCCGTAACCCATTTATGGCCAATGATGTGATCCTGGGATCCGTAGCTATGTTTCGTATGCCTTGTTTTTCGGAAAGAAAAGCCATCCTTCAGTTTCACTTCGCCAAACTCGAGCTGTGCGGGGACTTTTGTAACCTTAGTTTATCTCGTCCTGTATTCAGAGTTAGGGCTTGTTGCCAAATATACTAGGAAACTGTGCGATCGGGCTCACTGAGTGGGAGATGTTGAAAGCGCTATTGCATTCGAAGAGTCCTTAAGTGTATTGGCACGAGCCTGAGAATAGAGGACTTGATCTGCGAAGGTGTTCTGCGTACACTAATGAGATATTGTCTCTTTCTAGGAGTCAACACTTGGCACTGGGTAAATAAAGCCAAGCAACGTCGTCCAGCTGATCTGCTTCCCGAAAGTCAGTCATCCGTCAAATATCCAGAACCCTGTTTTAGCATAACCTGCTTCCATTTGTGTGTGTGTGTGTGTTGACTAAGCCATTCAGTCCATGCAGCAATACGTGCTGCCAGTAAGTTGTTAGGGTCCAGCCAGGGCTGGGGAGCTTCCCGCTGGTAGGAGATTTTGGCAAACTCACTTGTCCTGTTTACAATTCTGAAACAAACACTCTCAAAGGAAGAGGAAATAGCTTATCACCGACAAACGACGATGGAAGGATGGGGATAGGGTGCTTTTTGCCGTAACTTTTCCTGTCGAGCCAAAAAAAGAAACTCGTCCAATTTTTGTTTGTTAGTATTTCGCTTGTGTATGAAGAAACTAGTTACGTTCCCGACAACAATGATTACGGCTATTTAATTAAATGATGGGATAAGTCCATGTATGTAAATGCAGCACACAATGGCCGCCATAATGATGTTTCCTGTTGACGCTTCTCGGTTATTATTGTAGCGTCTGAGTACAGGGCTTGCGTGTGCAGTGGTTTGGTGGTCCATTATACTGATAGCGGTGGCGGATTTACCATAAGCCTTACAATTGTGTCGGAATGATTGCCTGGCTTTGTTTCTAGGCCAAGTAGGGGTCCAGTATTTTATATTTCTTCTTCAGGTGCTATTCGGTGATGGTGTCTGAAGAAACATTCGTGTGCACGTGGTGATAGATGAGTGGTGAACGCCAGCAGTATAAAGACTATGTTTGGCTGATGTTTTCATAATAATACATGCGGAGGGTTGTGTATGGTCTATTACTGCGTGTAGTTCGGCAATGGGTCTCATTTGAGTTGCAAGGATACCTTGAAGTTTCCAAAGTGCCTGTGAATGGCGTCTTGATTTAGAATTTGATTTGTCGCGTGTTTTCGCGAAATGTGTGCAATTTCTCGCTTCTTTAAAGAACGTAAAGGGACTTTTTTGAAAAAATCTGTTCTTTTAAAAGAAAAGACTTTTGTCCAAAGTAGAGAAATAACGATCTTTTCTTGTAACAATGCTTGAAGGGAAGTAACGAGTGTCAAGAGACTTGTCACCTTCGCGATGCGGCAAAAGAGCACGGAAGAAACAGCGACTGCGACAGTGTGGGGTGGAGTGATATGGAGTCCTTATTACTGCAGGTGGAAATTGTGATTCCTTGGGGTACCTTGATGCAAGGAAAGCTTGGCTTCCGAGCTGTAAGAAATGGCACTTTTCCGCAACGCTCGCATTCTCGCTTTGTGTTTGTTCTTTTCGGACAGGGAAAAGCTTGCAGCAATGAGCAGGTTCGGCAGAACAGACGAATTATGTATTTGCAGCTCACTAGGGGGCGGAAAGTGGAAACCAGCTCAAGGGAACCGTTGAGCCGGAGAAAAGGACTGCTAACCAAGGAAGTGACATGCTCTTTCTCGGGTAAACCTACATCACTCGTTAGATAAAAACAAAATATAGCTGGCTATAGCGTGTGAGTTACTTCGTTGGTCGGAAAGACGCGGTAGTATCTCCGGAGGCAACCCAACGCGATATCTCCCAGTACAGAATTGTATTACACAGAGGGGGAAAAGAAACATGTCGCAGTCGTTTAGTAGTGCGATCGATACATTACCAGTAAGAAGTAATAAAAAAGGAAGATGGAAACTTTGAAGGAAACAAAGATGAGTTTGGAAAGGCACTTGGGGGACTCTGGTGCCCTGCAAGGAGATATAACTTAGGTGACAGGAGCAAAGGAAAGAAGACCCAGTTCCCAGGCCAGTAGTAACAAACTATAATGTCATTATGACGCTGATAGACAGTCTATGAAAAGGTATTGCTCTCGACAGCAAACACTCCTGCTCTTCTCTTATTGGGCGAGGTTTCAGGTTCGATCGGCAGAGAAAAATGAAACACAAATATCGTCTTGGTTATATGTATTGGTCATCTTGTAGCTAATCCGACTTCTTATAATAGTACTGCAATAGCATTTTCTATATCGGGTAGTTTTTTGGGGGAAAATTAAGAAGGCATGAAAGGGACATATTGGATTTGTTATGGCGAGCTTGCAGTTTAAACAAGTCAGCAAATTAGTTTCTCTAGCACGTTCAATTCTTCGTTTAAATCATTAAGAGGCAGTCGAGCTATGTCCTATTTCTTTAGAACTATAACAGTTGTCGGTTTGTAGCTCTTAGACCTTACATATAACTGAAAGAACATAAGTGTCGCGTGTTCCAGCAGTTTGTAATTATGCTGAACGTAATTTTTCTAAATGACTAATTGTAGTCTTGCCATTGTCTCTACAGCTGTAATTTACCCTACTCTACGCTTGTTTTAAGGGTTCCGAACTCGTAGTCATAGAACTTCACTGTCTCCTGAAACGCGATTCAGCTAAAACCTATACTGGACGTTTTTTGCCCAGGTCGATAGTGCCATGTATTTTATTAGCACCCTTGCTCAATCCTAGGATCTCTAGAAAAAAAATATTTCTCAAGAGCCGGTTCCTGCAGTGTTACTATACATCAGTATTAGAACTGAAAACAATAACAGCAAATATTTCCTCATTAGATCTGAGACCGACTGGACTGTTGCACCGATATTGATGTGCCCTAGTGCGCTGTCTTTCTGTTTCCATTTGCTTCGGAGACATGCAAAGCTTTGATTTACGTTGGTCTCGATCTCATCTAAGGTAAGGTAGCCGATATTAAATAGACAATGGATGCTACCGTTGAAGATTCCATTTTTTTTTATAACTTTTTTTTCCACCAATGTTCGATGGTTGTAGTGATGGCAGCAAAGTTATATCGAAGCTGTAGCCTATAGGGCTGATAGAATAAGAAAATGTAATCAAACTTGGCGTTGCCAATCTTTGATGGAAGCTTTCCTCTTTATATTGAAAGGGCTCCATGTAAAATCAGTTTCATGTAATCGTATTGCTTGAACTCTTTCTGAAGGCTATTCTGTAGCTTGCTTCCGAAGTCAAGTCAGCCGGAAGAAAACAATAAGCAACAGAAATATAACTTTTTCACAAGCTTGCCCCAAAACTTTTTTTTCCGACCAAAACTGCCTTTAGTATGTCTTTGAGCTTTAACGATAAATTGATGTCAGACTCTTTGGTTGGAAATGGCAATATTATGTCCTGTTCATTCATTTCTTTCTAGCTTCTTTCCATCGGGAAGTTTTGAGTAACAGGGCAGCTGGCGGTATTCGAAACGAATAAAACCGAAGATTCCTTCCAACTTTTTAGCTCGCGTTCATTAGATTCACAGGGTTGGCGCTTTGGTTCGTAAATGTCCTCCAATCTTGGAACGTGCAGAAAGCGAGATGAAACTCTTTAGTTTCTCCGAATTAAAAAAAATGCCCAGAAGTCAGCGATCTCAGGTCGAATTTCTCTCCCGATTGCTTTCTTTAGTACCTTATTCACTTGCGTCTTTTTTTAGTTGTAGATGGAGGTATTAAGTGCCTTATAATTGAAATCGACCAGCGCAAGTTGACTTGTTCTTGGAGACAAAAATTAATTAAATTCCTTTTTTTTCTCCTTTTCTGAGCTGAATGTAGTTGAGCACAGAGACGCACCCATAAGAGGGGCTGCCGGTGACACAGGGTACGAAGGTGAACTTTGGTAGCTTCCCGGTTCCCGCTGGTTCAAGAATTGAAGGCGAAGCCGAAGTCCATAGTTCGATACAGCATTTGGATGCAAATTTTGCTTAGAAAAAGCTTTTTCGGAAAGACAGAGCTTCCCAAGGAGAAGCCAGGGTAAGAGAGACTGATTTCAGTTAGTTTGAAAGCGCTTCGAAAGGCCAATGGCTAGGACAGGTTATGTGTATATATATACGGTATTTTGGAACGGAAATTGTCTTTCTCGCTGATCCTCCAGTAAGAAACGGGAGTTATTTGTTGACAAAAAGAAGCTCTTGCTCCAGAGGGGCATGAGAGACACTGAGCTGAGAGTTGTAATGCAAAACGGAATATCGATCACATTACGCAAAGCTTAGGATGCCAAGAAGTTCCCTTTTTGTTTACGATTCAAGGCTTCTTGCAATTGAAAAAAAATGTGAGCAGCCCACAGCTTAAGCGGAAAGTTTGAGCTGCCAAATGGTATATTAGAATATTCATTCAAATATTCAAAATATTTAAATTTTGAATGCCGAACGAGAGAAAAGGAGAAAAAATTAAGGCTTCGGAAGGGTAGGCTGGCTGTGGCAAAGGAAAGTAGGAAACTGGTTTTGACATATTCGAGTCAGGAAAGATTCCTATGCCGGGAATGTTTAAAACAAAAGGGAAGCAGGAGTCAAGAAGCTTTTAAAGACGCGAAATTGGAAGGAAAACTACTGTTACTAAGGTTACGTCTTGTTGGAAGGTATTCTACATTCTTAAACATGCAATCATCTTGTGTAGGGAAATATATTAGTGAATATCGGCTTACAAGTCCTTTACCAATGGAATCCGCATTTTTTTCTAGTAAAAATCATTCTGGAACATATAAGAAGCTTCCTTCACGTAAAGGCTTGGGTAGTAATGTATGCCAAGACTGCAGATATTGTCAATCCTTGCATTTTCTAGTCCAGTCAAGCGCTCAGCAAGCATTTTGTAGCAGCAGAAAATCATTTGAATTTCAATCCATCCACTTACATTGGTACTTACAATGCTTTGCTTTTTATATTTGCCAACCAAACGTGGAGTTTATCAACTGCTTTGCAATATGCGCCAAATTGCAAATTATAGTTTCGTAAGGTGACTTCTTTAGTTGTCTTTTTAATATAAAATTACATTATTTCGCTAGAGAAATTAAAAGTTCTTCACGCGAAATGCAATTATTGTCTACAGACAAGTTAATTCGTACACTAGCACAGGATAGCTGGAGCAATATGACATCAACTGTTACACGATTATTCCCTTGCGTTTTTCTGCTGCCAAAATTCACCGACCTTTCCGGAAGATGCTTAATTAACTTTTCCAGACTTCCATGTGCAACGCCACTATATTATTAACAAAGCTAACGTCATTTACAGTTCCTTATTTCCCGCATGAACCTCGCTTGATTTCATTAACGCGGGATTCAGTACGTCTTTATCTGGAGACTTGATCATCTTAGTTTTGTCGGCTCTTTCCGCCAATTGAGCGTAGACGTTCGCTGGTATGTTGGTGACAAACATGCACAGCCTGCTAGCACTGGATTCAAAGGAGTTGGCATTGAAGTTCATTTCATTAAGAACTCAGCGCTTGGCATAAGATCCTTTCTTAGAACTGTACTTATATAGCTACTGTTTGATGAATTAGAACGTAGTGGAGACAAATTTAGAATGTCACGGCTTTTTATATTATTAGGGTAGCTGTAATTAAATCAAGTTTTCCTTTCGTTGTTGAGGTCACGGCGGGACATAAAGAGACTTGTATGACGTCGTATAGGACGCCGTGGCTATAGAGCTTTTGCCAAATTACGCCTCTCGCGGCAAGAGTTGGCGAAATCCGCCATTTTGAGTACATTTAAGTTAAGGTAAA
>JAGJRP010000577.1:0-37606 GCA_022832235.1 Lepidurus couesii | reverse complement strand
AGATGAATATGGGTTTGGCTTCCGCTCAAGTGTCACGCCCATTGAAGACCCCGAGTCTCCGCCTCCTCCGCGTCCTGACGGGAAACGACTTCCTACTGGATTGCTCAGGGGTAACGTTCTTAAACCATTCGAATCCAAAACGAAGCGAACGATATACTAATGTTTAATTTTATGTGCCAAAAAATAAAAACGCAGGCAGAAATGCCACCTCAGGTCCGATCCTTCTGAGCGAAATGAGCTTGACCGATCCCCGACAAAGCACATATCCGCTCATTCCGACCATCTCTGTAGACAGTTTGGGTGATGATGATGATCAACTATCCTTTCCCCAGAAGTCGTTTCACCGATCCATGTTGTCGACTTACTCCCAAGGACCCTGCAGTGACTACAGTTCGTTGTAGGAAGCCAATTATTCTTTGAAACGGATACGAGAACCATCATTTACGTTACTCTATTTACTGTCTAGAGAAGCTACTGATCGCATGCAATTCGTGTCTTCCCGGATCCACCAGTTGGTCACTGCGTTCACCCATCGAGCGCTCAACATCAAAGAACGGATTGCGCAGCCGCCTACGCCATCTACTGACGGTTCTGAAAGAGGTAAAGGATCTCCTTAAACCTGTTATTCCCTTAAACCCTTACAGTTTACTTTTCTAAAGAAAGGAAAAATAATACTAAACAAGTTTAATTTGCGGATAAAACTATTAAATGAACTGCATTGTTTTAAATTAAGAACAGTATTTACTTTGCTAATCCATGTTTATTTTCTGTATGAACTCGACGGTAACAGGCGCCACCTATTGGGCTTTTTTAATACTGACTACTGACAACAGACATTATAATCTGACGGATTTAGCTTTAAAATAACCAGAACTGGGGGTGAAATTAGACGGAATTCGGCCTTGCTTTAAAGAAAAAGAAAATCCGAATTAATTTCATTATAATGTTGAACGCATTTCAAAAGACTTATACATTAAACATGTATACTTAGGTTGTCAATGTGGTTTTAACGTTGTAATGAAAATCGTCCTTATCTTTCGCCATCTATTGGGGCTTTTGAGAACTGAGTCGTGATTTGCCGACTAGTAGTAACGGATGCTTTAGCTTAAAATACAATTTTAAGGGAAAATAATTGCAATTGGCCCGCAATTTAGGAGATGAAGGAGCTCCGGAGCCGCCTCCTTTGAGCAGCAGAGGAAGTTTGGATGCTGGAGCAGAGGAAGTGGTAATTAAGGAGAAAGTGACTTGGCAGAAGTTACGTCAAGCGTTGGTTTTCCCGAAAGCTATTGATCCGCAAGGCTGGTCTTACATTGTTTGGCTCATTGTGGTTAGTTTCTGCTTTAATTACAATGCTTGGGGCATTCCCATGCGGGCAACCTTCCCATACCAAACAGACGCCAACGTAGCCACTTGGCTGGCAGTGGATTATTTCTGTGACTTCATCTACGTCATAGATACTCTGCTTGTCCTCCCACGGCTTAAATTTCTGCGAGACGGGTTCTGGATCGCGGACCCCCAAGAAATGCGCAGGAATTACTTGCAGCAGAACAACTTCAAGGTACATAGAAACTCCTTGCCATTGCTGCCAGAAATGCCTTCCCTGGTCAGAAGTATTTCAGAGCAGAAATATCCTTGCCAGTAACTTCCGCGAGCATAAAAATATTTCTAACACATGGAACTGCTTGTTGGCCTGTAAAAACTAACTTTAACGGAAAATTTAAGGTCAGTAGGGACGAATTTCCTATGCTGTAACAAAGAAATAGTCCTTATTGGCATGCTGAAGCAATAAGGGTCATTTTCCTATGTTAAAGCGTTGGAAAGTCGACCTTATTGACATCAACGCGATTTTGCTGTGAACTGCGGAAGGTTCTATAGAAGTTAAAGGCGCAGAAATATATCTGCCAGAATGCTAGAGAAATATCCTAACTTTATTAAGGGGTTTTATGGTTTTTCTTTTAAATAAATGGTAAATATTATTAAAAAAAATACTTTTGCTAGATTGATGTGTTTTCGCTTATGCCTTTGGATCTACTCTACCTCTATTTCGGCGTGAACACGCCCCTTTTACGTCTTCCTCGCGTGTTGAAGGTATGTCTAAGTGAAGAGGAAGACGAAGATGATGCAAAAAGTGGGAAAGAAAGTTTATTGCAAGCGATTTGGGGGATCGTCCATCATTTAGATTGCAGCCTTTTGGGAACTCTTCGATCGATTAGACGTGCTCTTGGCTTCGCCTTTCTTAGTGCGTGTCAGCCGAACGTTTCTATACATGCTTTACCTCATCCACTTGGATGCCTGCGTCTATTACTATTTCTCCCTGTTGGAGGGAGGCATTGGGAGCACGCCGTTTGTCTACAGCGGGAAAGGCAACGCGTATAAAAACCTTTGTAAATCCATGCCAAAGGTTTCTAACAGTCATTTCAATCCGTTCTAGTTACTTGCGATGCTTCTACTTCGGTATGAAGACCGTCACCAAAATTGGGAAAAATCCTAAGCCAGTTAATGACACTGAGAACCTTTTCATGATCTTCAATTGGCTCATTGGCGTCTTTGCCTGCGCTGCTTTAATCGGCCAAGTAATCACTGTCCATCTTTCCCCCTTTTAAACCCTAGACATTTATTAAAAGAAACGTGTGTTCTGTTCCGGTTAGCTGCACGACATCATGGCCGCGGCGGAGCAGCACGAAACCGAGTACCGTGAAAAGCTAGACAAGACGGTTAACTTCATGAATCGCTTGAATTTACCACGCGGCATCCAAGATAAAGTTCGTTTATGGTTCACATTCAGTTGGTCGCAACAGAAAACCTTGGGTGAGCTTAAACTAGCCTTAAAACTAATTTAACAACTTTAAAACAACTAATTCGAACGCGGCGTGACGCCACGCGGAACCACGCGGTGCCACGTGGTTCCCGCGTGGTTCCCGCGTGGCTTGCCGCGTGGGCGCCGCCATCTTGTCTATGCAGATGAGAACGGCGCGCTTTCCAAATTGCCGCGCAAGCTTCAAGCGGAGATTGCCTTAAACGTGCATATGCAGACGTTATCCAAGGTGCAGTTATTCCAAGATTGCGATAACGCATTACTGCGCGACTTGGTCTTGAAGCTCAAGCCAGTTTTATTTCTGCCCGGCGATCTAGTCTGCAAAAAGGTACGCTTTTTTCTTTTCGTCTTTGGCCAGAAAGAAAGGACAGTGCCATTGCTTTGGGATTTCTTCGTGTTCTAAAATCGTTACGGCTCGCAGGGAGAAGTTGGCAAGGAAATGTACATAGTAAAAACGGGACAAGTGCAAGTTATGGGCGGGCCCAAAAACGAAATTGTCTTAGTCACCTTGTCGGAAAGCAGTGTTTTTGGGGAAATTAGTTTGCTGGCCATTGGAGGAGGGAATCGAAGATTAGCTGACGTCCGGTACTTTCCGCCAAATTTATGTTATGATTCCGCAATTCCTTTCATTTTTTCTATTTTTTTTCTTTTTGGGGTCGAAATTGTAGATCTAAAGGATTCTCGAACTTGTTTGTGTTGAGTAAAGCGGATCTGAATGAAGCGATCAAGGATTACCCGGAGGCTCAAAAAATTCTGCAGCGTAAAGCCAAGTACGTGTTAATTTTTTTTTCTGGCCAGTACTGCTATGTCTTTGGTTTTGTTTAATGTTAATTGTTATTATGGCCCGGGTTGACAGGAAATTAATTAAGCAAAATGCTGCTCGCAATAAATCATTAACAAATGATGACAATCAATTGCCGATCATTAATAACCGGTCCGAGACGCCTCGCCTGCTCAAAACCGTTCTGCAAGTAAAAAGCCTTGAGACATTACTTTTAGCTCCATTAGAGTGTGGGGTACACTATTATTTTTACTTTTTCCAGACGGTTGATCCTCGCTCTAAAACAGCCCACTTACTGCTCTACGGATCGAGAGTTAGCCTGCATCCAAGGGATCTGGAACATTCGTCGACACCACTACTGACGCGGCAGAATGCGCTAGATCCTGCGAACGCAGTAATAGTACCATCTTTCTGGTCCGATCAGTACAATCAGACGATCAGCAACTCTGAATCCCAAGAAGATGAAGTAAGATTGTCTTTGCGCGTTTTTCTATCGAGTAGAGTGATTCTGAGTATTTCTTGTAAGTGATTTGCACCATGTCTGCTCGATGATTCTAAAGAAACTTCACTTTGGAATGATGCAGATCACTTTCCAAAGGTTATTTAGAACACTTTTCGTAAGATTTCGAGATTTCTGTCTGCCGATTCTGCTGATTCGCATATCTGCTCACTGATTCTTGATCATTTCATTCAGAATGATACGGGTCACTTTCAAAAGGCTATTTCTAAAGCTTTTCGTGAGATCGCAAGATTTCTGCCTGTCGATTCTGTTGATTCGCAGTATGTCTGCGCAACGATTCTAAAGAAACTTCACTTCGAAATGATCCGGATCACTTTCACAAGGCCCTTTGGAAAGCTTTTCGTAGGATCTCGAGACTTCTGTCTGCCGATTCCGCTGATTCGCAAATCTGCTCACTGATTCTTCAAAATTTCATTCAGAATGACACGGGTCGCTTTCAAAAGGCTATTTAAAAAGCTTTTCGTGAGATTGCGAGATTTCTGCCTGTCGATTCTGTTTATTCGCAGTATGTCTGCGCAACGATTCTAAAGAAACTTCACTTCGGAATGATCCGTATCCCTCTCACAAGGCCCTTGGAAAGCTTTTCGTAGGATCTCGCGATTTTGTCTGTCGATTCTGTTGATTCACATATCTTCAGAGCGATTCTATTCTGTTATTCTAGTGAATTACTTCAAATCGCTTCTGCTAGATGATTCAGCTATTTAGCTTATCCCTATTCATGTGCGTTGTTCCCTAGTTACGGTAATAGCTATCCACATAATTTTAAGTATTTAAGCCGCAACATTTCCAATATTTCTGAATCTTGATCTTAACGATTCCGGTTCACCTTAGTTATACTTTATTACCTAGATGACAATTCAGGTGGAGGTTAACCAAGGTCCCGACAACGACTGCGCAGCTCTAGCATCTTCACTCATGGAAGAAATGTTGGGTAAGTAGATCGACAATCTGTTCTTAGAACAATCTGCGAGTTCTCAAACCCTAAAAATCCGCATAGAAATGAGTGATCTGTCAACAAGGGGTTTTAACTCGGTTCAACGCCAGACTCACGTATCCAGTAGTCACGATTCGCTTGATTCCTTGGCCACTTTCGAGATTCTCGAAGAAGAGTTCCAATGTACTCCTCTAACTCACTGCCGCTCATGGCTTGGCGCAGCCATGGAAGATTTAGACAACGCCTTCACTGATCTCGTCGACGGTGACGAAGAATCACCTTCCAACACAAATACCCACAAACCTGACGAACTATTACTAAATCCCCGCTCCTTCCAATCCTCGTCCTCGGAAGTCTTACGCCGCAATTACTTCAAGCCTTTGTTTAACAGCAAAGTAGCTCCCTTACCCCCTTAAGCTCCTCCCTGTACCCTCTCCCTATGCTGCAGAAATGTTTCAGATTTTTTTTTCAACCGTCCCAAGCTTAATCATGTTTACTTGTAACTCGTACGGTATTAAATTAGCAGGCAAGTGATCCTGACGTCTTCTTCATTAGTCATCCCACAGAACGGCGCTACTTCCTCGCCCCTTCCCACCCCAACCTAGCACTCTCCCTTCCAACGCACCCTCCCGTCAGGGGAGGAGTATTTCTGCGTCACTGACCTTCTTTACAAAAATAAATAAAAAAATCCGCCCCTTTTCCCCCGTGGGAAACCTGACGTGAAGTTCGGATCCAAATTGAATATAATTTATTAATATTTAAAACAAGATTGGAACACTATATAACCATACAATGCAACACCAAAGTCTACTGCTGTCATTATTTCCACTTCTGAAACAAAATTTGCCGGTTTTTCTTTCTTTTATCGAGTTAAAAAAATAAAATAAAAAAAGGCTCCCAAGGGTAGTTAGGTTGGCTAAAAGGGGTGGGGAGTTTGGTGGGATTGCACCCCAAAGTTTGGGAACGGAACAAAGTTTTGCAATTATGCACGACTTGGAAATTTCCCTCTCTCCAAGTCCCATATGAGTTTCCTTGATACATACACACTACACATACACACATATACACATATCAAGACGTACGATCTACGGGAAACCTAAAGGGTTTTCCCACCGCTGCACCCGGAGCCAGTCCTCCCGGGCACTAGGAGGAAGGTCAAAGGGAACGTTCCTTCTGTCTCCCCTTGCTCCCTTTGAGGGAACGCGGGCGCTTTATGTTCCACGCTCCCCAACCGTTTTGCTTTCGGGCTTGAAGAGGTTGACTGATGCGTTTGCTTTTACCTAAAGTTAGGCGAGGCGACATTCAACCCGGTCTAGTGTATAGTATATAGTGGTACTGTGTCCCTTGGACCTGCTTTCCATAATCAGATCAAGCAAGAGTTTCTTGACAAAGATGAAACAATCTGGGGAGAAGAGGGGGGTCTTACCTGACACGGACGTATGGAGTTTAGCGTCTCTTTCTCCCGCCCTTCCGTTTCCGGAGGGGAGGGAGAACCTTAAAGTTTGGCGCCCCAAACTTGTTTTGTCCTTTCTTTTACACTCCCTTTAACAAAGGACAAAGGAATTGGGCGGGAAAAGGGACGGCAGGGAGGAGGTTAGCGGGGGTAGAGGCACTCGCGAGAAGGGACAACAGTACGGTATCTTTAATGTAGTGTCATTTGTCAAACTCTTATCAGTTAATGCCCACCGCGCTCTACCGGTAATGAAGTCGTTTACAGTGGGAGTTAGGAAAGAAAGAAGGGCGGCCTAGGTTTCTTATTACCAGTAACAGGACTGTGTTCTGATGGAAGGGATGATAACAATGGAAGCGATGATAAAAGCAAGACGATAGGAAAGTTTTGCCCTCCCTTTCCTTTGTGGGCTTTAAGATTAGGTCGCGTACTGGGAGGAAAGCGTGTTTTTCGTGGGAGGATTTTTAATTTTGGGGAAAAGTTTTTTATGATTTCTACTTGACTTCAAATGAAAGGTATAGAAAGTTGTCGAAGTGAATGGGGCAAGTTTTTACATGAAAAATGGGGCATCGGGGTGCAATAAGCAAGTTTGGCGGGTGGATGCTTTTGTTCTAGTATGGAAGAAATTCATTGCTCTAATATTGTTGCTCGCAAAAACGCATTTTGTGTTCAGAAATTTAGAAGAATAATTGGGTTCGTAAATTTGTGAGACTTTTGTTTAAAGAAATAGAAAAAGAAGGTAAAAAGGAGGGAGACTTGGTTACGCTGTTCCGAGCTAAGTAGCAATGACTGCAGCAATGTTTCCTTATTACTGCAAGCTAAAGCGAGCCAATTTACTCCTAATTTCTGAACAATTTGTCAAGACCGATTTGGGGGTGGCCATGTCTTGTAATAAAACTGTCTACTGAATTTTGCCTAAAATTACTGCAGTAATTTCTGATCTTCCTTAGGTTCCTGACTTTCCTGAGTGTAATAGTATAATTATTTATTTTAAAAATTGATTAATTTTCTTGGTATATTCTAGCTCAAGTATAACGTTTGGTACGGCAGTAATATGAAGGATTTTGTCGAATATTACTTCAGAAATATTACTGCAAATATTACTGCATTTTTAGATTACCTTAATTCTGTGTTTCTAATGTCGTTTTAAAGGTTTACACGAAATTATACATAATCTGCCAAATATAACGGTAGAAATATTACCGCAGCAATATTGTTTTTAGCGAGTTGGGAAAAGCAAAGGTTAGTTCAAGTTCTTAACTCAACTTGCTAATGTTACCTGAGTATCCGAAAGTTATACAAATATAATCTGTTTTTTTCCTAAGGAAATAAAGTTTTCCTATTTCTGAGAGATAGGCTGAAAGTGAGTCTCGAAAGGTTATGGAACCGAGAATAGGACAATTAATCATAAAAAGGCCGCAGAAAGCCACCGTCCGTCATGTGGCCAAAGGCCATACAACGACTTTGACGAACGCACACAAATTTTTCAATATCCAAAAGGTTGTGCGTCATACTCAAAAAAAAATTATTAAAAAAGGTATAGATCCAACCCACCATTTCATTCTCATTTTGTAGATAGCCGTAAGGTTGCTGGGTATACATATTAAAAATCACACATCATAGATCACTTTATCAATTCGACCTTCCAGCAAAAGGCCGAGAAGTTCCCTCCATAATCCTGTTTTTATCTCCTTTTTTGGATTTTTACCTGATTTTTTAAGGCAGCAGCCCTAAGAAATCTCTGCCCAATATTACTGCATTACATTTCAAGGCTGCAGTAATATCTTCTGTGTAATATATTCAGATTAAGATGAAGTAATGTACGCCACAGAGATTTGGATGGAAGGAATAATGAGCCATCTGCAGTAATAATGGCAGAAATATGATAAAACTGAAGTAATACTGAAATTTCCGGAGAAATAACCCAATTTGATCTCTTGATAGAAGCCTACTACTACGGATAAGGAGAATTACTGCAGAAATATCGATATTTCTGCAAGATCACCCACAATTATGGCCAAAACTTTGAAAAATACTGAAGACATGTAATAGCGTTGAAGTAATACTGAAAATTCTGCAGAAATAAACGTATTTCAGCTCCCGATACATGCCTATTACTACAGAGAAGGATATGACTGCAGAAATATTGAGATTACTGCAAAATTACTGGAAGTTCTGCAAAAAGCTGCCGAGATACAGTTAAGAACTATCATAACGTTGAAGTAATACTGAAACGATAGAAATCTACTACAGAGCATGCGAATTACTGCAGAAGTATATAAATTTCTGCATTAAAAGGAAATTACGACACAAACTCTTTAAATACACTGTAAAATATCGGTTTCCTCAAGATGAGTAATTATTTCTGAAATTTTAGAAATACTACGACCACCTATTACTGCAGATAGTCCTTCCCGCTATTTCTACTAAGAAATGACTTAATTAGGAGAAATCTGGCAAAAATCATTAAATCTACCGTCATGTACATAGACATCCAGAGAAAGGCAGTCATTAGGAGCGGTAATTTTCTGCAGTAATGAAAAAGTGTCTATTAAAGGCTTCAGCAATACTTCTAAAAGCTGTTTTTAGCTCTTTTCTCCTCGGTATTTCACATTGCTGACGAAAACTGATTCATTATGCATCGAGCGTTTATGCTAAAGCCTACTTAATGAAGTTTGGCTGGTGTCAAATAGTTCAATTGGCAGTGTTGACGTGGTAGAGTGCGTCGCGCTCCCCTTTTCCGTAAGAGGATCACAACCAATACCCTTCTCCACCCTTCCCCGTCTTCTCCCCCATCGCCCTCTTATTCTGTGTGTGGAACGTAACACCTGGGCAGGTTCACAGCGATGCTCAACAATATTCCATACAAAACTCCCGACATACGATCGCTCTGTATAACTAATCAGCTTTCCTCTTCAGACCAGAACTGCCTGATACTTTTGCTTTGCTTTTGCGTTGCTTTTGCTTCGCTTTTGCCACCAAATAAAAGTAACAGGTAAAATGGATGACGGGGCCTCTTACGGTTCAATGCATTAAGTACAGGCTTTAAAAAATAATGCAGCCCATGAGTCAGAGTTCTTTACCACCTTCCCCCTCCCGTGCCCTCAAGGGAAAGATTTCTGCGAAAAGCTGATTTTGGTTTTTTGGTCCATTTCCAGTTCTCACACTCTAAGCATTAGTGTTTTTTGGGTGTTTTTTTGGGCTCTGAAGCTCTTTTCTTATGGAATTTTTGGTCTCAAATGCTTGTAGTGTACTTTTTGGAATTTCTGCGAGTATTTCTGCAGTAATTTGCAGTAATCTGGTTACTTTAAGGTTTTATATCTTGCAGATCAATCCTTTTATCATTCATATCGGTTTCATTAGGTGTAGATCACTAAATTATTACTGTTTTGCTAGCATTTCTTCCAGGTTTAGCTCATTTCTGAGATTATTTCTGCAGTAATTTGCAGTAATCTGGCTACTTTAAGGTTTTATATCTTGCAGATCAACCGTTTTATCATTCATATCAGTTTCATTAGGTGTAGATCACTAAATTGTTACTGTTTTGCTAGTATTTCTTCCAGATTTATCTCATTTCTGAGATTATTTCTGCAGTAATTTGCAGTAATCTGGCTACTTTCAGGTTTCATACCTTGCAGATCAACCCTTTTATCATTCATATAAGTTTCATTAGGTGTAGATCACTAAATTATTAATGTTTGCTAGTATTTCTTCCAGATTTATCTCATTTCTGAGAGTATTTCTGCAGTAATTTGCAGTAATCTGGCTACTTTAAGGTTTCATACCTTACAGATCAATCCTTTTATCATTCATATCAGTTTCATTAGGTGTAGATCACTAAATTATTAATGTTTTGCTAGTATTTCTTCCAGATTTATCTAATTTCTGCGAGTATTTCTGCAGTAATTTGCAGTAATCTGGCTACTTTAAGGTTTCATGTCTTTGCAGATTAATCCTTTTATCATTCATATCGGTTTCATTAGGTGTAGATCACTAAATTATTACTGTCCGGCTAGTATTTCTTCCAAATTTATCTAATTTCTGCCAGATTCCCTCTTCTTCAGGTAAACAAGACTGTTTTCGTCGTAGCAAGTAGCCAAAGTTGATTTAAGTCGAGAAATTGTAAACGTAAGTGGGTAAAAAGTCATTACTACACGATTTCTGCAGCAATAATATTTGTCTATAAAACCCCAACGTATTTGCGGGGTATGTGACCCAAGTTAGTTCTCACTGGGGACTCTGGAGACGTCAAAAAGAGGGGTTGCTTCAATCATGAAGATTTCCTCCGAAGTAATTTCCAGTAAGAGCAGCCGACTATGTAAATGAGTGTAAACCGTGGTGGGCATGTGTACGTGTGAGTGTGTATATATCTATGTGTGTGTATGCACCGCGTGTTGTTATTCCTCCGGGAACTGGACCCAAAGTTTGAGGAGAGTCGTCGTATAGGTCTCTTGCATACTGATGCCCATTACACCTCAAGTTTGTGCCAATCTTGGTCTCCTTTTCCAGGTTTGCCGGGGGGAGAAGGGAGCCGCGAGTAAACAAAATAACAGACCAACTTCTCCCAGGCAGAAATGCGGTAGAAATGAACTTTCCGTTCAAGTGTTTGCTTCCTGGATGAGCATCTAAACGGAGGAGGATCCGACACCTTTTGCTAACAAATCCTTTTCCTAATTCTCCCATGTTTTCCGCCGAAGCTTTCTTCATTTCTTCGTAAAAAGATTAATTTCTTTGTAAAGAACCTGAAGATTCTGTAGGACGCACTGAATGAAGAAATGGGATGAAATGCAATCAGAACCTGAGACAAGTTGAAAATTTAGGTTTGAAATCGAGGGGGAGATTTACATTTAGACGGCATTTGTTGATAGAAATTTGGCAGAAATTTGGCAAGGGTGGTTGCCTGCTTTCTGGGAGGAAATTTGCTTCCTCCGCATGAGAGAGCTTTCCGCGGGGCTTGACTGATACCAGTTTGGGAGCTTTAAAGCCTTGCAAATCTATTCCGCACGGAGCTTTTCATCTCAATAGAAGAACTTGTGTGCTTTACCTCCCTTTTGTTTGGTTTTACATATGGAAAAGCATGGCGATAGACGAATCTGCTGATAAGCAGTACTATTTCTTACTTAGTTTTAAAGGTACGGGACTTCCTGCCAATGCTAGGTTTCAAATGGAGGCTCTTCGGTATAACTTTGCGGTCACTGAATGTCTGAATCGGCTGTTTTAAGTTAGGTTTTAAGTTTTGTATAACTGTTGTTTAAAAGTTAATTTTTGTTCTGCAGAAGGAGAGTTAACTAATACAGGGTTTGGATTCAAGGTTAGTAGATCTATGAGCACTAAAACTTACCTTAATAACACTTTCGAGACACTGAGAAGCTTTCTTTGTTGTATTCCACGCTTAAGTAAAGTCCTGTTTTCGGGTATTTGTCTAGTTTCTAGCTTCTCTAGCTTGTCTTCGATCTAAAGATAAACTTGTGGATAGAATATTGGTAAAAATCCGCACGTTCTAAGAAGATTTATCAAGCCAAACACAGCCAACGCCTAAACTGACCGTTGGCTAAATTTGAAATGGAAGAATCGCCGCTGGCGGCCACGGGTGTCGCTAGCTGATAGTTAGAAAATAAATTCATAATAAAAAGCACTTTTAGATTCATATTGAAGTAACTAATTGGCTACACACCATGACACTGCTTAATTTTAAGTTTCCTTTATATTATGTCTCTAGAATATTATGTTACCAACTAAAGTAACTGTTATTTTTGATAGCGTAAGCTCACAAAATATGTTAACATTCTTTTTTTTAATGCTGGATATTAATCATATTATTATGTGTATTATATGTTGTTTTATAAACAGCTGATTAGTTGCACATAAAAACACGTTTGCTGTTGCACAATTATTAGCTGTACGCTGCTGCCAACCTGTTTTAAAGGTTTTCCCTTGATTGAAACCTCAATTTTAAATATTTCCTGTCTAATCACAAGCTAAGGCACGGGGAGGGTAACCTGTGTCTACTCGATTTGCATGATGATTGACGTAATTTGGAAACTTCTTCCAAGCCATCAGTCCCACTCACGCTCCTTTTCATAAACAATGCCCGCTCTCGAATTTTTTATTAGCACATTCCATAACTCCACTGATTCGTTGGAGCACTCACAATCTCGACGAATCGATCCTCGCATAATTTGATTTTTTCGCACAGGGTTAACCTACAACCCTTTCTTTCACATAAATATGCAACTGAAAACCAAATTGCCAAGCTCTTCAAACCCTCCAAAATCCTTTCTTACTGAACTTTTTGTCCTTCCTTGTTGTCTTCTAGTTCTAGTACAGCATTTTTAAACCTTAGTAACTTCACCATTTCTAAACAAGTTAATGTAATAAAGCCACAGCTCGTATCATTAATTTCAGCTGTAATAATAGGTTTACTGCCCTAATAAAGTAGCAACGCTTGAAAACCCAATTACAAGTGTAACGGAAAACATTTTCAAAAAGAAACCGCGGGTCTGCAGACCATATTAGCGCGTACAACGCTACAAGCGCCTATTCACAATCCCCAGAAGGCGTGCCCAAGCCTCTCCCCAGACGCTGTGCAGCCGCAGCGAAAACACCCGGGCATCCGGGCAACGCAAGACAAGTCAAACCAGACGGCACTCGGGGTCCGCGGGCCAGTCTAGCCGTGTCGCGTGAGAGTGACGGTTGTGTGTACGGCAGCCGGGAGTTATAAATTTTGCCCGTCTTGACACTTACATTTTAAAAAAATCAAATTATACCCTAATTTGGCTTCTCAATGCTTTTAGTGCGTGCATGTGACATCCTCGCCTCCAGCTAAAACCCAATTTTAAAAGAAAAACTCCTGAAAATTAATCGTGGAACTGTTTTAAGTGCGTGAGGTAAGTGAGACGCTCAAAAACGTTCGCTACTTTCAAAAAACGGTCGCCTCAGGAGTACGATGCAGGGCTAACCGTAGCCATTTACGGTAAGTCAGGTTCTCTACTCCCCATATTTTCCGACATTGACGCTAAACGCCCGAAGTTACGTTATTTTAGAAAAAATAAAATAAAATTCAATCAAGACAACGGTAAAGTAAAGTAAATGTTTCAAATATATTATAAATAAATTACCCATTTTTAAAAAAGTTTTAAAAAAGGACATATTTTTTTAAATTTTTAAAAAAATTTAATAAAATTTTGAAAAATAAAATAAAAAAATATTAAAACTCAGTAATGTAGAAGAGTTGAATTTGTTGAAAAAGTAACACTCAACAATGCACTTTTAAGTGTCAAAAGTAAATATTACAAGAAACATGACAAATATTGTCATAAAAAAGCATGATGCAACAATGAAAAGTGAACAAATAAAAAACTGAGTGAAAATTAAAAATGAATCAACAATGAAAAGTTAGCGCCGGCCAAAAACTGAGCGTGATTCGTTGCCCAACAATGAATCCACAAAAACTTGCTAAAGTGAAAAATAATGCTTTTCTCAATTTCATTGTTGAGAAAATCTGTGTTTTTTTCATCAGTTCATTGTTGACATGCATGCACGCGATTGCTTCATTCATGAAGATCAGCGTAGTGTATATTTTTTGTTCCCATTCTTGCAATTTTTTATCTTCATTGTTGCGGAAAGTTGGCTTTTTTCTGGCCTTGTTCCTCAGTTCTTAGTTTTTCATTGTTGGCAAGTCCACAATCGAGACGCGCATTTCCGTCTCCCATTGTTGTTTTTTTACGGGGTTTTCATTGTTGACGTCTTATATGCACTAGTGCAACAAACAGTTCTAAACCGAATTTAAGGACAAGAAAACAAAATTCATCGTTTTAAACGCTAGAGTCTGTCTAGAATATGCTTGAGTATGAGTTGTAGGAAATTATTTACGCGTAAGTAAGCGTAAGTGTGGAAGTTTTTTGGCTATCTGTGGATTACTCATGGAATAAAGATAGAATCCGTCGTCGCATTGAATTGGACACCGAGCTTAGGGAATGTTTGTTGGGCTGGGCTATTGTCTTTCCGTTCCGATTTTATGCACCGAAGAAGCGTCTAATACTTGAAGGCTCGCGAGTGTCAGTTGTCGTCTCGGAAACAAATCACGGCCTGTACTTGTCACAGTTGTCTGTTGAACTGTCTGCCATTTTAGGTTCTTATTGCGTTTTCCATAGCTGAAAAGGCACACTTGGCGTTATTCAAGTCGAATGGTTCGCTACACAAAACAACATCCAACAGCAACAACATAACACATATTAGGGTCACTCAAAGGTTTTTTGGCGGATTCAAAAAGGGACTGAGACGTGACATTCCTTGACGTAGAGTTAACGCTGTATAGTTCGCTTATTGTAACGGTTGGCCAAAAGCGCGGGGAATTTGAATTTTTAAGGTTACGTTGTCCCTTTTCGTGCCCTGTTTATCGTTAGAAGCTTAGGTTATGGCAGTTCAAGCGTGAGATGACTGGACAGAATGAGTTGGGAGGATTAAAGAGAGCCTTTTAGCGAAGAGATCACGTCTTACAACTTAACCCTCGGCCAGAAAGTTGTAAAACGCCATGAAGCCGACGATTAAACGAAGCGGGACAAGAAACTCGGTGTTGTGCTAAAAGATTACGGGCTTGTTCGCGATAATTTTGGTGCTAGAACGGGTTTGGAAGGTCGGAATCCTCATGCATTCAGCTCCTGGCGAATGGTGTCAACTTAATAGGAAGGAATAGTGGCGGATTTTGGCGAGATTCTTGGCAAAACATGGATTTGCAAGTCTGGGGGACGTAAGCGGCTTGCGTTCAGGCGTGGGAGTCTTGGCTAGTCCCGTTTTCGCAATTTAAAACAGGTTTAGCTTAAGAAAAAGCTCACCAATTGTTTCTAAACCTTAAAAGGTTGATAATCACAGTCTAGTCTCATCATTCAAGGTTTCCGGCGGGGAACTAAAGAAGTTTTCACGCAAAAGGTCTCCATTTGCGCATTTCTTCTCCCAGTAAGAGGGTTTAAACTTCCGCTAAACGTTTCCAATTCCCCCGGCGACATTTATAGACGTTAATTGGATTGCGTCTTGTTGATAACCACCGTCGTTTTGTATTCGCCGTTCACTATTGAACCATTAGTGTCCTTTTTGGTAGTCGACTTTATGGCGACCACGTGAGCACTTTAACTTTAGGAACTATTGGTTGTAAACTTGTAAAAAGAATCTAGGCAAAGTTATTCAACTTCTAGGGAATAAAAACGCAGGTTACGGAGCTATCAGAACGAGTCAAGTTTCTCTCTTCTTTCCAAGAACGGAAGGCATACGAACAGGAGCCCAGGGACTATTTTAATGATCTATTGTTTCAAGCTTTGGTTATTCTATATCCAAACGGGAAGGAAAGATTAGAGCAGCCAAGAGCCAACATAACTGCGAAGTCAAGAAGAAGAATAAGTATAGGAAAGAAGAGAAACAAAAGAGTTGACGTATTTGCATAGTTTTTGGTTATAAATTCCTATCGGTTCCGGATCTCCTCAGCAAGTCTTTTTTTCAATGTTAGCCGAGAAAGTTATTACAGTAGGAAAGTTGAAAGAGAGAAACTTGTTCCGCAAAGTTTTAAGAAGTTTTTTTAGTAAGAAACTATAGGAAAATGCACTCGCAGGACAATGTTTGTTGGACGTTTCATTTAGTACTATAACAGTTAGATGGTTCGAGCAAAGTATGGTTTTATGATTTTTGGACACTGTCTGAAAGTGCAGAAGAGTTTATTATAGCAACAATAGAGAATGTAAGCCTGTCCTAGACTCCCAGAGTGGTAGTATATACTTTTGGGAAGACTCCGTTAGCTTTTCCCAGTAGATTTAGGGGTAAAGAAAGGAACCAGAACCAGGATTTTCCTTATATCTATCTATCGTATAAGGGGAACTTTGTTGAGCACATTAGGGATTGTAAAAACCACTTTATTTCAGTGACTTATGTCTTCTTCTTAAGTTTGGAACGAAGAATATGATAAAGAGTGTCGAGTTTAAAAGAATTGTAACCTAAACATCCACTTTTATGCGCTTAAATAGGTCTCTTGTGCACACGTATAGTCTACATTCACTAGAAGGATGGATTTTATCTTCAAGAGCGAGTTAAGAACGTTTTGCAATGTTTAAAACGTTTTTGAAGACTATTATCATAGAAATCCACTCTTCTGTGCTTACCTATTAGCGGATATAGGAGTTTGAACGCCTACATTCACTATAAGAAGATGTATCTCAGCTTCAGGAACGTGTTAAGAACGTTTAGGAATGTTTAAAACGGTTTTAAAGACTGTTAACATATGGAAAAGGTGACCTGATGATTGAGGAAAAATCCGCGTAATCGCAGGAATTCACAGGTTATCCTTCCCCCTCATGATCACGTCGAACGAAAAAGCTTGGAAAATGCACGGGGATCAGCTGGAAGATTTGTCGAGACAAATGCATGACGAAGTACGGAACTTATGTCATGATATTTCGGATATTTTTACGTTATTGTTAATTTCTAGGAGCGGAAGTATGGTTTTATTTGAGAAAGAATTTTCTATAATGTTCTATCCACTCTTATATGCTTACATATAGCGGATGGAGTAGTCTAAACGCCTATATTCACTTAAAAAGATGTATTTCATCTTCAGGAACTTGTTAGGAATGTTTCTAAGGTTCGAAACGGGTCAAAAATGTAATCTCAACGGTACGAAAAGTCTATTTCAAAGTCATCAAGGAAAACTGGTTTCTTTGAAAAAAAAATCAGTTTATTGTAGTTTTGACAATAATTCCATATTTTCGATTTTGCGCAAGCGAAGGGCTTTTTAGACAGTTGACATTAAGTTACAAGGATGGAAGTTGAGAGGGTTTGCTATTGGCTGTACCGAAGAAATGCCATATAACCCCTTAAGAAGCTCTAAACAGGGATTCCGGGAAATGTTGTTTCAGTTGTTTCTAGGAGACCTAAAACCCTATTGAGTTATTCTGGGAATCTTTTGTTCCTACTGGGAATCAGAGAATCACTTAAGCTTTCCGAGTTAAGACGTTGAAAGAGTGTTGTGTTTAAAGGAAAGCTGATGAAGTTGTTGGTAGAGAGGTCAGGGACAGATTTGAGCGCTAAAGCGACGTTTATATCTTTGAAGCGGCGGATGACGCTATCGATTGATTTTCGGGGGAGTTTTTGTGTGTTTTGGGCTTCGGTGCACCGTATTCAGTGATTGGTGTGGAGCAGAGAGAGAGAAAAGAAAGATATTGAAATTGAGGCGACACCCCCGGGGTCCGAGGGAGAATCATCCCTTGGGCTTTTTTCTTGGCTAAATTGCAGTCACAAGCTTGTGAAAGACGAAAAGGGAATCGGCCGTTTGGAGGTCCCAATTAATTCGCTCGCTTTGCAACCAAAAAACGGTCAAATCGTCAAATCGAAGAGAACACGACAATATTTAGTATTGTATTTTACTATTGTATTTTAAACACCTTACCTCCAGGCTACGTTTCAGTATTAGCACGAATGTAAGTCGTTCTGTCATTCGTGTATTTTAGTTTTCATCCAACATCACGCAATCACCCATGTATACTATACTCAACACACCAAATGTTGCAAAAACCACACAAAGACAACACATTCCAAACACATTCTATAGCAAACTACTACTAGCTTTCGCACCAATTCGATCTATTTAAACAAAATGGAAAGGAGTAAACTCACTAGACATGGTTTTTGCCATTATTTTGAGATGATGCAGGATCATGCATGATCATAGCGTTGAATCACAAAATACATTCCGAAGAAGACAATTTGCATGCTACATTTGAGCGAAAGAGGGGTACACCTTTCGTTTTGCCGCCTTTTGCACAGAGGGAGAAAGGCAATCCAGAAGGGAGAGTCCAACTTTTTCACTTGCAAAGTTGAGGTCAAGGTTTTGAGCCCGAACTGGGTTAAGACGGCAAGAAAAGGAGGCGTTTGTAAATTGGCTGGAAATCCATTTGTGAGGGTTTCAAGGCTCTTTTCTTATACTCGTCGTCTCTTTCACATTGTTGAATAGCGAGTTGTGAGGTTTGAGTTCTCCGCCGTTGAGGCAACTAAGTAAAAAAGAAAAGTTAAGAAAAGAAGATTTGAAAATGCAGTCGGGGGAAATTTTGGCTTGTTCGTGCGTTCGCTGGTTTGAAAACACTCCTTCAAAGTGTGCCATAACTTATTCCTCTTCATTGAAGACTTTGAGCAACTTTGTCTTAACAGATTACCCTCTTCGGATCACATACAATGGCCGCAAGGGGGTAAGAGATGAGTTTCCTTCTTCCTCTTCGCGGTTCATTTCACTATTCCGTTCGCGTTTCATCAAAAGTTTCCCCCTTTCCACCCCGCAAGTTTGCAAGTTTTGGACAGACCATTAAAATTAAAGTCCAAGTTTGAAAGTTAAAAGTTAAGGTTTCAAGAGGAAGTTTTTTCTTCAGGTTCAGAATAGAGCTTTGGTAAGCTAAAAACTGCGAATTTGTCATCAGTCAAAACGTGCGAAGAAAAGGATTCGTGTCAATTTTGGCCTCAAAAAATGGTGATTGAAGGACATTGAATTAACTTTCTTTTTTTTAGCTTTTTGATGTTAACTTTTGGAAGTTTGGTCGGGGATGAACCTGCATGCGTTTCGCAAAGTTTGAACAGATTGAGAGGACGACGTAGTGTTGTTTTCAACAGGAAAGGTTGTTGGGTAGAGTAAAGTTTAGTCCGAACCAAACCGGTCAGTCCAATGTTGATTAGCATGAAAAGAGAAGCTTTTCAAAGGATTTGGATTTGCAAACACGGTGGAAATTTCGTGTTGGGGCATACATTAAGGTCCGGTTCATAGTGCGAATCTCCCCAGCAGTTCAATAGGGTCTTATTCGTCTGTCTTGTCCTTCCTTAGACCACTATTTTCATAATTTAATTACTTAAAAGGTATTAAAAGTTTTAACCCTATAAGTTTCTATGAAACTTATAGGTTTAACTTGTAGTTTCTATAAGTTAAACCTATAAGTTTTTTTAAGTTTTTTTTATAAGTTTTTATATATAGTTTTTACAAGTTTCTATAAAACTTATAGGGTTAAAAGTTAAACCTTTCTATTTAAATTTCGTTAATTTATTAAGTGCACCCATTCACAGCTTTTAAAACTCGTGCTTTTCAGTTTATTGCAGTCTGTACTGTACAAAAAAGTCTGATTCAATTCAAAGATGGCAAAGAGGAAAAGAACTGAATAAGTTTTTTTGTTTTGCTGTGTCATTGCCATGTCCGTACTTAGGATATTGCTGCAAGTTTTAATGGCTAGGGCTTTTAATGGCGACATTGCCAGAGTGATAGGATTGTATTGGCGCGACGAGTTCTTCCCTGTGTAATGGCGAATGGCTTGAGGGGATATAAAACAATAGGATTTGGTGGAAGAACCGTATCTTCATCTATTCGTCTTCCTAAAGAAGTGGATCATGTTATTTGGCTCAGAAATATGTCCAAGTAATGTTTTCTACGCCTTTTTTCTTTATTTTACAGTTTGATCAGGCGACTTCACTCTTGATCCTATACCCTCTTAAAGAAGGTGGAAAATTGTTAAAAAAATATATATAAAAAATGGGATTGAAAAGCAAACAACTTGCAATGTGAGAAAGAGAGACCATTTCTCTACGGAGCTAAAAGCAGTTCACCTCCCCAAAAAGTCTTATAGAAGTCCTATAGAGTATTAGAAAGTTCTTTTTTTGTGTGTTTTGTTTACTCTTACCCCTCTTGCTGCCCCTTGTAATGGTGTGGAGGAGGGTTGAATCTTGAATGGATGAAACTATCCATTTTTTTTTTTTTTTACTTATGTTTCTAGAACGTTTTCTCCCTCTACCCCCAACTCGTAAGCGTTGAAAGGGCAAAAGCGGTGTAACAACCCGTCATTTATCTCACAAACCTAAACTTTTTGGGAGTTTTGTGGAGAGAAGAAGGGGGTACCGATGCCTTTTCAACGGGACATTATTAATAGTGGTCTGATATATATATGAAAGGTTGTTGGGAATTGGGGAGTTGTGAAGAGTTCGAAACTAAAAAAAGAAGAAGAAAAATCCAAACTCTTGTTAAGAGAAAAATGGAAAGTTTTGAACCAAGTTTTGATGTTGTGATGTTTCGAATTCTTGAGTTTATCTTTCGGTGCGGTGCGGTTATTCTTTCAAACTCGGAAGGAACTTGGTTTTGAGTTTTAAGTCAAGTTTTAGAAGGGTTTAGACCCCCCAAAACTAGGTTAGTGTCGTTAATAACTTATGATTCTAATTTTTTATTGCATTTATTTGATATTTAACGGTTAAAAGGGATGCGTTTTATGCGACGGGCGTTTAGTACGACGTAAAGGGCCATTTTGGCGCGAAAACGTGAACAATTTGCACCGTTTTGACCATTTCGTCGCTTTTTTGGTATCACGCGTGAGTTTCCATACGAATTAGGATGTGCTTTGTAAGACATGGAACCTAAACTGAAACATCGTCAACTCAACGTACAGAGTAACGAACTTATTGATCGCTGCATGGACTTTGCAAATTGACCAATCGCATTGCTTTTTCTGTTGTTCCTCCTCCTACTACTACGCTTAGATAGGGAAATTTCCTTCTAACCTCCCGAGTGACTTAAATGAGCATGTTATTTCATGTGAATTACCTGCTTCTTTAATTGTCTATGGAATTTAGAAGGGATAGCGTGTTCAGAAAGCGTAGGAGTAGGCTTCAAATGACGGGATTGGTCTAAACAACGGAAAAGCAATGCCATTGGTCAATTTCCAAAATCCGTGTAGCGATCCGTAAGTTCGTTAGGTATACGTTGCGAATGTAGCCTCTAATTGTCTCGTGTTTAAAACATGAAACATTAAAAACGTGTTGACGTATATCATATTTTAGACTTCAAGGAAATGTTTAAACTAATTTAAACACTGGAAACTCTACTAAACACTTCTGTTAAGACATTTTTATAGATACTTAACTTTGGTTTAGACATTTTTACAGACTATTATTAAGGAAGATTAGATTGCTTATGAATGGAATTAGACTACTTCGCAGCAAGGAACCCGCATTATTTAGATGGATGGAGGTCCCTTCCTTCTTCCCCTCCTTTTTTTGAGGAGGTATGCTTTATTTATGCTTGAAAAGTACTATACAGGACGTACAAGAAACAAGAAGTGTGGCCGGTTCCTTGAAGGCCGAAAAGGCTTTTTGGCACGAAAGCCAAGGTTTCCGTGCTACTTTGTACTCTGGCTGTTGGAATCGTTATAGAATCGCACACCTCCTTGAAGAAAAAGCCACGTTGAGAGTCGAGTTTGTGGCGCCTTCTTTTTTGGGTTGATTTTTGGTCATCCGAGTACCAAGAATGTACCAATTTCACCCTAAAAGGTTAATTCAGAAGATCCCTTTCTTATTTTTTCTTTTCTTGGGGTTTGATAACGCCATAGAGAGTGTAAGTACAGAATACGCCAAATACGATATGTCACGCCATCAGGGGCAAGTTGAGTTTAAACGGCGTAGACTGGCGTGGATTATATCCATTAGTAACGTTCAATTAAAATGGAGGATGGTATGTAGAGTATAAAGCCTTCTCGTTTCACAAGTTGGGAGATTTGAAACTCCGTGAGGAAGGGAAAATGGGGAGAAAATTGGAAGCTAATTTTCTTTTCAGCTCAGGATGGAGAATGTCCAATGTGACAGTTGTTTTTTGACAGGGAAAACAAGATGGAGCTCCCCTTCTTGCGCTAGCGCCCTGTAATTAGGCTAGCTTACAAAATCACAAATCTGAGTGATTTAAACACGCTTTTCCGTTACTTTAAACTTGGACTTGGACTTACTTTCGTATTCCGGTTCGTTTCAGATCAGGTTGGGAAAGGATTCCGAGTTTAAGAAGCGAGTTTTTTTTAAGGTTATTCCTTTGGAAATGAATGGGATTTTTGCCAAAGAAAATTAGGGATATCCTTCTTGCAGGATCGTTTTCCTCCCAAGTGCAATAAATTGGCTCGTTTAGGAACCCGAGCTAGTAGCGAAAGAACATGGAAATGGTGGGGAACACATGGCGAAGATTTGTTCACTTGCGCCCCTTTTGGTGCAATAGAGGTTACATTGGGAGTTGTCGATAATGACATCTTTTACAAACTTTGAAAGCGTTTTGAGATCTTCTGAATGTCCCAAACACTTCCTTAAAGGCGATTTTCCTATGCTATAGCTAGATAAAATGGTCCTTAGTAACATTAAAATGCGATAAGGGTCATTTTCTATGGTTAAGCGCTGGAAACTGAACCTTAGTGATATTAAGCAGCTATAAGGGCGAATTTCCTATGATATAGCTAGCGTAAATGGTCCTTAGTAACATTTAGATACGATAAGGGTCATTTTGCTATGGTTAAACGATAGAAACTGGACCTTAGTGATACTAAACAGCTATAAGGGCGAGTTTCCTATGTGAAATCGAAGAAATTCGACCTTAGTCACATCATGTAGCGCTTGGGAGCGAAAGTCCTGCATGCGTTAACACTTTTTAAGTTCTGCCACGTTTTAGTTTTGGTGGCAAGAAACTGTCTAGTTTAATATTGCAATAGTTCGGCTTTGTTTAGATTCCGTAAGTAGAAAAAGGCGAATAGTTTGGGTGCTGAATAATTTTGTAGTTTAGTTTGGGAAGTTATGGGTCTAATTAGGCAAGCATAGATCTTGGAGCGGCGGGAGAGCGTTTGGCGTTCTTAATAGTTTGACTTGTTCATTGACATAATTCCCCGATCTATATAAATGCGAAAAAAATTAAAAGAAAACTACGAAAAGAAGATTAAACCTGTTATTACGTGAGCTTGCGGATGCAGTAAAAGAAAAACTGGGCAAAAAGTGCTAGGGAGCCAGCAGGGTTACTTTTTCGTTTTTAGACAGGGTGATGGGGGGTCAACAGATTTGAAAAGAACTGATGAACTGATGTGTAGCTCGTTCCGAAATGCTTGGCGTGTCCTTAGCTTTTTGCTGGGCTAAGTCTGAATTTGAAACGAGTTGTATTTCGTATCTCAGAAACAATCCCACTCGATAAAACGAGAACAAGTAAAAATAAACTTGCGAAATGCGAAAAAAGTATCGTTAGAATCTTTAAGCAATGCTATTGTAACGTACGTTAACCTTATGTGTTTCGGATCCTTTCAAACCTTCTTCCAGAACCAAATTGTAATAAAAATAAATAAATAAAAATATTTAAATAATTCTATGATTTAATAAAAATAGTTTTTGGAACCAATACGGTGTGTTTTTAAGCATATTGGGAAAGGGTGGACTATTAGGAAGCTGAGTAATATGGAGCCAAATGAATAGAGAATAGCACAGTCAGACTATAACGACACTCATTCATGTCTTACTCCCCCTTTGTCTATACCACGTTACAGTCCAGTAACAGTCCAGTAACATTAGATATTTAGCTAAGTTCTATAAATATATGACAACGCAGCTGTCGCACAATTCCGCATAAAATACAGCGTCACAAAGCGCCGCCATTGTTGGGGGGAAGGCATAGACCAGTATAAATACATATACACGCTATTGAGCGTGAGTCGATAACAAAGTTCAGCAAAGTTTGGGTTTAGCTGAGACACGGACAGTGAATTCCAGGCCGCTAATGGGTAGAGCATAGATCGAACTGACTTAATAGGAAGTTGGAACCGAAAATTTTTCAACCGAAGACCCGAAAACTGCTGTTACAAAATCGAGCATCTTATCAAAACGAGTTATTTTTAAAGGGGAGAGCGATGCGACATGCGAAGGAAGTAATTCCATGCCGAATGACGCCAAAGTTTTTTTTTCCGCAGAAGCTTTTATAAGAGGGATGCCATGATACACGTTTTTCTTTCTTTTCGTGTTTTTGAATGTTTGCCAATTGACCGCGATGGACCAAACGGGATTTATATACCGTGGTTGGGGCTCTATATGGGCGCGAAGTGCAATAGTGAAACCTTTGTAGAGACTTTTAATGCTTCAGAGACCTTCTAATACCTTTATAATATAATCTAATATTAATTTGTGGCTTTAAGATCGGAATTTTTCTATGAATTCAATGAGAACGTTTAAGAATTCACTGCGAAATTCAAGTTTGTTAACTTTTCTATGTTAAAGCGCTGGAAACTGGACCTGAGTAAATAGCCTTTAATAAACTTATTTCAATGTTTTAATATAGAGACTATAGTTTAGTGCACATTACAAACCTATCTTTATGGGGCATTAAATAACATATAAAATTACCTTTTTTGAAACAAAAACATTGTAAGGAAGTGAAAGAGGATAGAAATTGATATCTTTAGAAGGTTATGTTAAGTTTAGATTTAGATTGAAAAGAAAGGACTTTTTGGCCTAATTATTGTTCAGAAACTTACCGCGATGTTTGGCTTTTATGATAAGAAGTCCAATTTACGAACAAGGATGTACATCTGTACAGTTCATCAGTTAAAATGAATGCATTTCAAAGTTTGATTTTAACGCAATGGGATTTGCCGCCGGAGCAGCTGTTTTTGGCATTGAAATTTCCCAAGCTTGCTCTCTATACGATCCATGGATGGTCAAAAGCTATATCTCAGCAATAAGCTATTGTATAACGACCACTTTTTCCTCTTTCTTTACTCCAAATTGTATACAATTTAATTTCTTTGCGGAGCGACCTTCCTCCTATTCTGTATGCCATAATAAACTAAAAAAAACTCGATGTATTTAACTACTGTAGCAAAAAATCTCGCTGTGTTCAATGTAAAGCACTATACAGATTGTTTTAAATGTTTTAGGACAGTATTGAAACGATATAAAGACCGTTTAGTTGTCCTTTAGATTGTTTAGAATGTATAGAAAATATTAGAAAATTAAGGGAAATTTGGGTTAATCCACGTTTGGGGGCGTTAGTGTACAGATTCAACGATTCCTTTCTTTCCTCGTTCGTCTGTGTGGACCACTTTGGACTTTCGAACTTGGGGAAATGGAATGGTGCTGGGTTTTAGCGTTTTTTTGGCGTTTTCTGGGGTGAATTTGTCGTTGGCCGACAGCTGAGAGCCATATGTGACCTTAAGTGAGCATATATTAAGGGACGAACGAATCCCAGCAAGGGGCAGGTGAGGGTAATAGGTTGGGTTAGGTTGGGTGGAACCATTTGGTTAGGCTTAATATATGGATATTGGGGCTCTCTATGGCTAATGATGCAAATTTTCAACACTTTATAAGCAAATTTTTGCCCCTCTTTACTATTAAGGACGATTTTCCTATATTACAACTAGAGAAAGGGGTCCTTAGTAACATGCAGCTGCGATAAGGGTCATTTTCTATGTTTAAGAGGCTGAAATTAGACCTTAGTGACACCAAACAGCAATAAGGGCGAATTTGCTATGTAAAGATGGAATAAAGTCGACCTTAATGACATGTAGTAATACTAAGGTGGCAAATATAGAACGCTAAGACGCTCAGTAAGCATTACATTGGACCGCTTTGTTGGTATGCCCCTAAATGACAAAAATTGGGACTTGTATTGTTGTTTTAGCAAAGAGTGAGTCGAGGAAATGACATTGGGGCTGGAGGCTTTCTAATACTCAAATCCGAGTCTAAAATCTCGCTTTCGCTATATGTTAAATAAGCTTTTGTTTGAGAAAGCTAGAACGTGTAATAATACAAATGGACTAGATCTATACATCTCCCAAAAGCAACTCGCTAGAATGGGAAAAGCGCTAGGGGGAAATGGAAAGCGTAATTCCCATTAGTCCGCCATTATTGGATTTTCTCTCTTCCTATGGTATAACGTGGGTATAACGGGTTTGAAAAGACCACGTGGTTTTTGATTAAGGTTTTTCAAAGGTTCAGATCTCTCTTACCAATTCAGTGTGTGGTTTTAAAGTTAGCTTGGATGGGAAAGCGCGATTCAAGAAGTTTGTAAACAGCTCATATTAGGCAAAATTCAATTATTTAGGGTGTTTTAATGACAAAATGAAAATATTGACACTTGACAGTTTTTGAGTTTAATGAAGATGGAAGGTTATTTAGTAAGATTAAAAGGGTTTTTCTATCTTCCTAAGGGAAGATATAGTTAGGAAGATAGAAGATTCTTAGGAAGATGGAAGAGATTTGGGAAGATTATTGCGCATGGGCAGAAGAAGTCACAAGAAGAACGACATTTAGGAAGATGTCAAGTTTTTGTGAAAGGAATTGGAGTTTTGAGGCTGCTTTTCGAGGAGAATGAAATAGACACCAGGATTGCATAGAGAATTAAAAGAAGGGCTTAAAAAATCAAGATTTTTTTAAAAATTTTATAAAAATTGTGGAGTTTAATGAAGACGAAATGACATTTTAGTGAAGTTCGAAGATACTTTAGGAAGAATGTACATATTTAGGAAAATAAAATACGTCTGTGAAGAAATTTACGAACTTAGAAGGGCAACGCGACACAAGGAGTCGTCCTTCTGTCGGGGGCCAGCGTCCTTGTGTCGAGTCGTCCTTGTGTCGAGTCGTGAGTATAAATATTTAGGAAAATATACGACGTTTGCGAAGAAATTTACGAAGTTAGAAGTGCATAACGCGACACAAGGACGACTTGACAGAAGGAGTCATCCTTCTGTCGGGGGCCGGCGTCCTTGTGTCGAGATGTGTCAAAAGATCTGTAAAAATAAAAAAATAGTTTTAGTTTGGTCCATTTCGGCTTTTCTGACTCATTGCCATGATCAAATGACGGGGGTCGTAGTTAGCCAAACCTGTTTTCGCGCGCTCTACGAGATGGCATGCCGAAATGGATGTGGGGAGGAGATTGTGACGAAGATTGTTGAGTTACGAGTTTCTGCGTGTAAAATTATATAGAAAAGAAACGTAACCAAACAAAAAGAAAAAGGAACACAGCTGCGTGCGGTGGTTCGGTTTTCAAAACACGACAGGTCGACAATACTGTGTTAAGAGAATAAATAAAACTAAAAAAACTGGTTGGATTAGTTCCACTTTTTTTCATTTCGTGACGTAAGCATATATGGGAGTATTACCGAATATTCTATTTTAAAAAAACGTTTAAGTTTTAGGAGTTGAAATTATTCTAATAGTTTAGTATTCCGGGAATAGTTACCATCCAATTATTTTTTTTTATATTTTTTTCTTTGGGGGAGGTCCAATCGTGAAGATATTTTTGAAGTCCACGTTAATTTAATAAAATGGGTAATGAAAAAAATAATAATGAAGCGAAAATTATAGTGAACTAAAAGAATCAGGGATTAAGTAGAGAAATAACATTTTCGCAATTCGCATACTTCAAAGAAATCGTAGAAATGATCCTTTACGGAAAGTTAAAAACCATTAAGGACGATTTTTCTATGCTATAATTCGTAGAAATAGTCCTTAGCGACACCCAAATACGATAAGAGCCATTTTCCTATGTTTCAGCGCGGGAAAGTTAACCTTAGTAACACTCAGCAGCTATAAAGGCGTCTTTCCCGCGCTAAGACATAGGAAAATGACCCTTATCATAGTTGGATGCTACGGAAGCCAATACGGCGAGTTTCACGAGTGAAAAGGCATGTGACTTGTAAGCGGATAAGCAGTATAAGTAATGCGCCAAAAGGAACCGCAAAAAGATGACCGTAATTGGTGCTTTTCAGGTGCAGCGCGTCGTAAAACAGTGCAGGAAGTTGATTGGGGAAAAACAGGTAAAAGCGACCCTCCAGAAAAGAGGGTCGCTTCTAACCTGATTCCATTGGTTAGAAGAAAGGATTAGAACCTCCCTCCGCGAAAATAATAAAATAAAAAAATAAGCAAAATAGAGTTTTTATTTGTAAACATGGAAATCATGGACAAATTTTTACAAAACTATAATTTATTCGGTACCTTAATACAGCTGCAACCTTTAGTCATGAATCTTCAATAAGTCAATACATTTTTAAGCTATTTGCCACTTCCAATTAAGGATTATTCTGTTTATTCTGATGTGCATGCTATTCACGGGAAATAGACACCAGGACGACCCGACACAAGGACGCCGGACCCCGACAGAAGGACGCCCTTCTGTCGAGACCGCCGTCCTTGTGTCGGGTACATCGAACTTTTTTTAATTTTATTTTATTTTTCATGTTAATCGTTAATATTTTTATGAAAAACCAGAGCAGTTTTTTGGATCAAGGTATGTGTTAACTAAACTTGGCTGTGAAATTATAGAATTATAAGTTCAGGAAAGGTTATTTGAAGGCGATCAAGATTATTTTTTCTTTTTTTAAAAAGTTTATTTTTCAAGCGTATGTACAGAAATTAAATGAAAAATGGACAAGGAAAATGAACAAGGTTCAAGTTTGAGAAGTGAAGTTGGAAGTTTTTACGTACGTGACGCTTTTAGACAATTCTATCCAAGCACCGTTTGGAAAAGTTTCTTTATCCCCCACTTGTTTTTTTACTTGTGAAGTAGACCCAGAAAAAAGAAAAAAAGGGAACGTTGAGGCATGTGGAGTCGTAAATTGCCACAAGATGTCGAGTTTTTTGCGCGTCTGCGCGAGCTCTTTTGCTTTTATAATGAGTTTTTTGTTTGGGGTTCGCAAAAAGGGGCTGGGCAACGAGGAAGAAAACTCACGTGGGTTGTCACATTTTTTGTTTGGGATGTCTAGAAAGTTTGAAACGAGTCGTAAGGACGCGCGGGAAATATCTGTTTTTGGGGTTCGCTTTCCGGCGCGTTGAAGTGGATAATGAGTAAGTCGTGAAAATGGTTTTCGCAAAATAAAATAAAAAGAGACGTGACCTTACTGATAAACACAATAAGTAGCCTTTATTTGCAATTTTAATGTTTTTTATTGTGATTTTAAAATTAGGGGATGTAGTACTGTAGTAACGGTTAAGGCTAGTCAAGGGTACAGGTTTGACCTTTATGGTGGTAGAAATTCCGGGGTCGATTCGATTCTACGTTAAGTCGTGAGAATAATATAAGAAAAGCTCGTAGGGCGTGGTAGTGGTGATTTAAGTTGCTATTGTAGATACATGGTTTATTTGCAATTGAAATTTGGGGAGTGGGTGTTGAATTTTGTTCGGATCGGTAGGTATTTAAGCGATCAAGTTTGGTTTTGCCAAAATGAATGCAAATGGCTGTATAATTTAGAGAAAGCTTTTGACAGCAACACAGGGCATGTTTTGTATTAGGAAAGTTTGTCTCGTTGTGAATTTATCAAGAAGTGAATTTGCAAAACGACGTTTGTTAAATGGACTTTTTTGAAGGAGGAGGTTTTCCCATGAGAATGCGGGGGCGATTGTGCTAAAGCAGGGTCAGAAAGTTCGCTAAATCTCTTGGTCGTAAAGTAGGTTGTCCTTACTAGTTTTTGAATGAGCTTTTGTAGTTTAGATGTTGGGGATAATGAATTGGTAATATCAAAATGGGTCGGGTGCCTTCGGATCCCGTGGGAGTTGGGATATGAAGTTGGCGGAGGCCTCTGGTGACGAAATTTTGCAATATTTTGGCAAAGTATTGTGATACCAATGAAATTTATCCTTCCTAGTTTATAAATCAGCACTTGTAGCTTAATTTTTCGAGATAATGAACTGGTAATATCAAAATTGGTCGGGTACCTTCGAATCCCGTGGGGGGGTTAGGAGATGAAGTTGGCGGAGGCCTCTGGTGAGGAAATTTTGCAATATTTCGGCAAAAGTAATGTAATAACAATGAAATTTATCTTTACTAGTTTCTAAATCAGCTCTTGTAACTTAATTTTTCGAGATAATGAACTGGTAATATCAAAATTGGTCGGGTACCTTCGGATCCTGTGGGGTTAGGGTATGGAATTGGCGGTTGCCTCTGGCGGCCAAAGTTTGCATTATTTTCGCATACACTTTTGACAGTAATGTAGCTCATATAGTAGCTATGAAGTTAACGAGCGCATTTTCTTTTTTTTGCGAAAACAAATTTTTAGACTTACATAAAATGTATCATATTTTTGTCTTTTTTTTTTTTTTTTTTTTTTTTTTTAAGCCTGCATCTGAAAAACAGAAAGAAGCCCAGAGTTCTGATATTGGCTTTACTACAAGTTTGATATGCTACCAGCGTTCAGTATCAGATCCGTTATTCTTCAAGAACACGTTTCATAACCTTTCTAATTGGTTTTAGGGCGGGGATTTTTTGAATTACAAAAGCACGTTTCGAATGAAGCCGCCAATTTTATTTTTGTTCTAAAATGTGACGCAATAGGGTAAAAGGAATTGAATTAGCCATAATTAATCCCGAACCATGATTATGCATAATTAAAAAGTTCGAAGAACGCGTTAAGTGTAATAAAAACTATTTCCTATAAAGCCCCCACCACTAGTTCTAAGCTTTATTATTATTTTTTTTAAATATGATTTATTTATTTATTTTTTATGTTTTCGGGGCTTTAGTTTTGGGAATTCTTTAACGGATGAGCACATGTATAATGTATTCCACACTTCTTTAAAGAAATCCTAGAACGAAAATAATACGCACTTGGGGAAGCGCCGCCAGTGAAAGTATTCGCAGTAATAAGCATCTTCTGGCAAAGTAACAACATCGTGCCTCCGTATATTTGTATTTTAAAAAAAAGTTACAAAAACACTACGCAATCTATCTGCACATGAATTGGCGCCAAAACTGACAACACTACAGGAATGCTAAATACGTAGATTGTTAGTTAAGGGTTTCCTTCTTCTTGACGTGACATAACGTTAGTGTAAGAGAAAGGAGTAATGTTGCACACCGATTCCACAAGACGAATCCACGGCATTTAAAGTGTAATTTTGGACGTAACTGACAAAGACAGTGAAAAAGGAGCCGTTAGGTAGCCAGCAACTCAGTGAAGGACTTTAGACACACGGGTTGGGGCACTAAGGCGCAATTCTGGTGTAAAAGGATAGGATTGTCGACCTAAAGTACTATGTGATGTCAATAAGGTCGATTTTCCTTCATTTAGACATAGGAAAATCGCCCTAATGGCTGTTGGTGTCATCACGGCCTACTTCCCCGCGCTTATACATAAGAAATGGCCCTGATCGTGTTTGGATGTTACTAAGGTTCACTTTAGGGAATTGTAGCATAGGAAAATCGCCTTTATGGTAGTTATCGGGGCAGTAAGGATGATTTCTAGTGTTAAAACGTAGCATTGTCGACCCTAAGTGTTATGCGATGTCAATAAGGTCGATTTTTCTTCATTTAGACATACAAAAATCGCCCTTATGGCTGTTTGTGTCATCGCGGCCTACTTCCCCGCGCTTATACGTAGGAAATGGCCCTGCTCCTGTTTGGATGTTACTAAGGTTCACTTTAGGGAATTTTAGCGTAGGAAAATCGCCTTAATGGAAGTGATCGGGGCAGTAAGGATGATTTGCAGTGTAAAAACGTAGCATTATCGACCCTAAGTGTTATGTGATGTTACTAAGGTCTAGTTTTCAGCGTCTTGGGATAGGAAAATGGTCCTTATGATATTAGGATGTCACTTAAGGATCATTTTCTCTGTTTATGGCGTAAGAAAATCGTCTTGAAGGAAGTGGTTAAAAGATTTCTAGTGTTAAAGCTTAGGACTTTAGCAACCAAGTATAGCTTAATGTCATTAAGGTCTGCTTTCGTCCGTTTACGGGTAGAAACTCGCCCTTATTGCTGTTTGGTGTTTATAAGGTCTTGTTTTCCTTACTCTAGCATAGGAAAATGATCCTTATGGTATTTGAAAGTCACTTAAGGACCATTTTCTCTTGTTATAGCATAGGAAAATCGCCTTAATGTCATTTTGAATTTCGTAAAGGATCATTTCGATGAGTCTTTTACGTATACGGAGATGGCATTTCCGGGCTTAATTGCCCTTTTAATCAGATATTGATTTTCCAACATTTGTCTATCTTGAGAGATGAGGATACGATAGGATGTGATGATAGATGGAGAGATCGTGCTTGTTAACAAGATGCAAACCTCATTTATAATCTCGTGATCCTTTGTAAACAATGCCTGTTAAGTCTCGATCTTGAGTGACAGCTTTTTGTGTTCCGTAACCCAACAAAACCACTGCGCAACCACAACAAACCAAAAAGTAGCCGAAGGGACTTGACAGCAAAGCATCGTGGGAGATATATTGAGTGGTTTGAGATACCTTTCTGATTTACAGTGACGTCTTGCCCACGACTACCGCCCTTTTTTCGACTAGTTTTTGCTTTCTTTTTTTATAAGTACGTCATGCTCTTGTGGAGGTACTCATATAATGAGATGAAGACCCCCAAGGCAAAAACGTCTGTCGTTTCCTGTCGTTGTTTCTTTTCATTTCACCTTCTTCTCTGGCTGTAAAAACATACAAAAATAGAAAAAAATAGAAATGTATGAGTAGAGTTGTCTAGTGCTGTTGGGTGTAATGTTGGAACGTAACTGTTTCTGTTTTTTGGGGAAATGAGTGGCCTGGAAATATTTGGGATGGGCAAGCGGTAAAAAGATCGATTCTTCTTGAAGAACTTTTTTTGTGTGTTTTCCGGGAAGATTACAAGTGGAAAAAGCTCGGCGAAACAAGAGAGAATCGAGTTGCTCACTTGGTTCCCTTTGCGGAAAGTGAGGGGGAGGAGCTTCAAAAGGAGGTCGACAGATTGACGTTTTTTTTTAATTTTTTTAATGCTTCCAGCATTGGGTGGATATCATCTTGAAAGCGTCTAACAACACACTTGAACTGTCAGCAATCCTTTCTTTTCCATTGAGGTAAAGGTTTCGCTTTTGGCAGGGGGTTTGACCCGAAAAGCTTTGGGAACTGAAGTTCGTTTAAAGGGAAATTTAATTTGAAGGATGGAATCGTTGATTCGGGTGACTTTGCGTACGGATCGAATTACTTCGAAGCGAAAATAGATGATTTAAAAATGAGTTGAAGCATAGGAGGGGTTTTGGTCGTAAGGGTTTCGGAATCAGAATGAGAGTTGTTCGTAGTTTTATTGGAGGAGAATCGTTAGACAGCAATTAGCGTGAAATCTTGGATTCGATTCTTGAAATCGTGAGTGAATTGGTGTCTTTATTCGGTTTGTTGTCGTTGATTATTGAGACAGATTAGTCTATTCTAGTCAGACAATAGCAATCGGTACTTGAATCTGGATCATTGAGCAGAAATGCTTAGGAATCTTCGATTCCAGTTTGGAATAACTCGATGTGGGTCTGGTCTTCAGTTCGTCGTTAGTTACGAAAGATTTTAGCGAGTATTTTACTTAATAATGAAAAATATTACCTGAATAGGAATCACTGAGCAGCAATGGCGGAGGGATCGGGTCGAATCGAAGGCTTTAGTGCCCTTGTAATTAGATTTAAATAGTTTACGACAAACTTGCTTACCTAGAATATCTAATCACGGAATGAGCTTTGTTTGAACTCGAATCATTGATTAGAAGTAACACAGAATCGAATCGCAGCTGTTGGTTATTTGAGATTAGTTGTTTTGCTTAAAGAAAAGTTATTTACTATGAGCTTTTCTTCGAAGTATGAATCCACTCTTGATTTTAATTCATGAGTTTGATTCACTTGGCAGAATTGTCTAAGAATCGAATCGCAGCATTCGATTCTCTATCTCTCTTTATACCATTAGAATTTTCCTCAAAATGGATGATTTAATTAGAAGAATTCAGAATTAAGTGCTTTGGTTTAGAATCATTGATCAGTAATGCGCTGTCTGTCCACACAAAAAATTTTCGCTGCTCCAGAAATTGTTCACTCATTTCATTATCGATCTCCGTTTCCCATACATTCCTAACGCCGGTGAATCGATTGTCGTCTATCCAATAATGCTTGGCTTCCTTTCTGTTTTACTTTTTACAGCATATTACTGCAGCAATGCCGAGTCATTCTCCAGATTTGGTGTGATGGACGGTAGCGATCCTCGGCGCGGCCAGTCGTTACGGTTATTATGGGCAGATCGTCTGGGCTATTGAACCAGTCGCGGAATGAGGATACGGAGGACATTCCAGCGAGTTCATTCGCTGAGTCGATTCTCGTCTAGCTTGGCTGCTGCAGCACAGAGCTGGATTTGGCCCTCGCTCCTCATGATCCTCGTCACAGTCATAAATCACTCGGCCGGGGCCGCTCTTGCGGGACGCCCAGTGATTCGCGGCAACGAAACCAGCGATTTCTGCCGACTGAGTCAGCGGCCTCCGCAGCAATGTGTGTATTATTTAACGGCTCAAAGCGGATTCTTCCACTCGCTCAACTTCCCGCGACCGTTCCCCGTCCCGATCCTCTGCCGTTGGATCATTAATGCGACCGGTTACGGGAAGGACACGGCGGTCAACATCTACCTGAATCAGATGTACCTCAAACGAGGAGTCCGAGTCGTCAGTTATTACGAGTACAGTCCCAAACAGGTCATTGGACGACGAGATTTGGGGGACATCTCGTACAGGGGCCGGTTAGTGGCGTTTGCCGTCCCGGCCAATTACGTGGAAGTGCAGTTGTCCTTGGATTCCCTGGACAATGCCAATATACGAGTCAGGAATTTCTTGCTCGATGTGTATGGCTTCAATATTACTTACGAGATCGTGCAGATCAATCCGCTAGAAAAGATAACACCCAGATCGGGATTCTGTCACGTGGGTTTGTGCAATTACAACGGGAACTGCTACACGGCCAGCAATTACAAGTAAGTCTGTCTTACTGTATACACGGAAGTAATATTTCTTAGAGAATTTTTTTTTTTATTTTTCGATTTCCAACGCAGAAACTGGATCTCGGGCAGGATTTTAAATATACGTATTTAAGTTTTTCTTAGCAATTTTTAGGATATCTGCAGTAATAGTTAGTAATATTTCTGGCAAATTTCTGCAGATATTGTTATTTCAGTTTTGGGTATTAGAGTGAGTTGTGATGTTGAGGCGACTATTGTACCTGGATTTCTGCTAATTATTGCCGACTATCTTCCAATTTGTGGCGGTTTTTGGCAATTTTACTGGATATCTGCAGTAATATTCAGTCAAATTTCTGGCAAATTTCTGCAGATATTGTTTCAGTTTTGGGTATTAGAGTGAATTGCGATGTTAAGGCAATCATTGCACTTGGATGTCTGCCAATTTCTGCTAATTTCTGCCGAATATCTTCCGATTTCTGCCGGTTGTCCCAACCAAGTTTCAAAGCAATAACTGCTGATTCGGTAGAGATTCATAATTGAGACGCCTGGTGTCTTTAGGCACGCGTTTATGTTTAATTGCTGCCTACATTACTGCGAGTATTTCTGCCTATTTCTGTCATAATTACTTCACTTACCAACAATTACGGAACGAAATTTATATTACTGTATCCCGAGTTCGTTTTTTAACATCGAACCTCGACTAATTTGGTCGATTTTCAAAGAAATTTATACCGGAAGAAATTGTTAACAGAAATATCTAAAGCGTTGGCAGCAATGGCATTTGTTGCAGTTATTGAGCTGCTCAAAGCAATAGTACCAAGGTTGCCTTTGAAATTCATCGGATATGACTAAGCACCGCATTTATTTACCAGCAATGAAGTATTTACTTACGTTTTATTACTGTTATTTCTGCAGCCACTCCAGTTGCCACTGCCAAGAGGGGTATTTTGGAGAAAAGTGCCAATATGGCCCAGATTGTAATCCGGAACGGGGCATTAACTTGTGCAAGAACAGCGGACGTTGCGAGTAATAACACTTCTTCAAAGAAATAGAACAGTAATGCAATTAATCCAATTTAGGTACAATACGGGCTCGTTTGTGCGCTGCATATGTGGATTAGGTTACAGTGGCACTACCTGTGAACATCGGCGAGAAGTTATTGAAAATACGACTGGTAAATTCAATTAAAGTTTTCATTTATTTAAAAATGGAAGTAATATTAGAAAGTAATATTAGTAATATAGAACTAATAGAAGTTATATTAAAAAAGAGATTTTAAATAAATAGGAAGTAATAAAATTTCGTGGATACCAAGTTTTTTAATATTTTTTGGGATTTTTAGAGTGTCAAATGTTAACGAACTTGACCTGCATTCATTTCTGCAAAATTTCTGTCGACAACGTACCGTCCTGTGGTTGCCCCTCGGGCTATGGATTAGGGACAGACGGCCGTACTTGCTATAGTTTAGGTAAGTCATATATCTATCTACATTTATTTAAAAAAACGAGCCTTTGTTGAGGGGGTAGATCAATAATAACGGGAGAAGAAACTTTTTTAATTGTCTCTCGAAGAGTTTGAAGATGAAAAGAAATGTTGTCAAGGGTTCTTGTTCTTTTTCTATAGCAGTTGCTTTTAGTTCAAGTCAATTTGGTTTTTCTTAGCCCAAACCATCTGTAATATAAAACTGGCTTAGAAAGGTTAGAAGCCATAGGGCTTGGGCTCGGCTCAACTAAAAGTCGATAACTAATAAAGCAATGATTTAACTTTCCTAAGTATCGATTATAGGTTTTAAGAATCGGATTTAGTAGCGATTTTAAGATCGATTTTGTAGGAAACTTTTGAAGTGGAAAACGAATGTTTGACCACAGAATTCAAGAATTTCTGCGTTTTTTTTTTGGTTATAAATGTAGCGTTTTGTTCTTATTACTGTGATTCAGGTCCCCGGCGGCTGATAAGCGAGTTACAGTTGCGAGCAGAAATCGAAACGGAGAAGCACTTAGAAATCATAGAACAAACCCTCCGGGAGAATGTGCTCAACGCCTCGGCGCAAAGATTGACTGTGGGGAACGTTGTATCGTAAGTTATATTTCTATCTCTCCGTCTGCCTGTCTTGTCACCTCGCATACCTCTTATACCGTATACGTATAGTACTACACGTACAAGACGTAAACGTAGTACTATATGTACGGGATATACGTACCACGCGTACTACAGTGTACGTAACGTACTATGTGTAGATAACGTATTATAAGTACATAAAATAATATATGTACATAATGTACTATATTCACGTAATGTACTGTACGTACATAATGTACTATATGAACGGGATATACGTACTACGCGCACTACAGTGTACGTAACGTATTATAGGTAGATAACGTACTGTAAGTACATAAAATAATATATGTACATAATGTACTATATTCACGTAATGTACTATACGTACATAATGTACTATATGTACGGTATATACGTACTACGCGCACTACAGTGTACGTAACGTATTATAGGTAGATAACGTACTGTAAGTACATAAAATAATATATGTACATATGTACTATATGCACATAACATAATATATGTACGTAATGTACTATATGT